>JASDQU010298742.1:0-13725 GCA_032191745.1 Picea mariana
CCCTTGTTCCAAAGCGACCATTCTCTTTGACATCTCGCAAGCCTTTGTAATTAATTCCATTCTTTTCTTAATGTTCTTCTCCACATAGCCCTTGGTTGATGTGAGCAGGCTTGCATATCCTTTTAGTTTTGTTGCAAGTGTGGTAGGCCCAATTATTTCTTTAAAAGGACTAGCAAGTACTAGATGAGGCATTAAAGCTTCCTCCAATTCTTTGATTCTTTCCTTTAACTTGACATTATCTGCTTCAAGTCCTCCAATAGAATTATCTAGAGCATCTCCAGTTGCTCGGTGAATTTGGGAAATTTGGGAAGGTTGCATGTTCTGTAGGTTGATCTCTGAACGAGATTTCCCCTTTTTATTATTTACATCTCTTTTCTCAATAATTAAATTTTTGGACTCGCTATAAAAAAAACGCCCTAAAATACAAAATATTCTTCTTCATCGAAGGTCACGCTCTCAGTTATTTCCATCATAGGATTCTAGTGAGTCGTGTTCTCTGGCTGATCAGTGTTGGGGAACACCTTTTCGATGTCAATATCGAGTTCTATATCCTCAAGGGAGACGTTGTGTATGTTGATTTCATCTTGAGGTCCCTCCTCTTCTTGCACAATGTTTTTTATTTTCTTCCTCAACGGAAGCTTGTGGGAGATTTCAATTTTTCCTGAAGGAGGGTTCTTATCTCCTCCACCTGGAGAGCTATGGGTTACTTTATTAATTTGGTGGGTCATTGGAGCACTGCTCTGAGATGTTGTACTCTTTGGAGTGATAGTTGGGGATTGGGCACTCTTCTCACCCAAACCTTTTCCTTTCTGTTTGTACGACTCATTGGTTTTGAGTATCATTTCCAGCTCACTAGTGTCATGAGTGGGATTTCCGAAGACATTATCTCCATCTTCATTCAAAATACCATTAATAAAAGAATTGTCGAAACCAACTACCAGTAGATGTTCTACAAAAATTCTACTAGGGTCAAACCCTTTTACCCTTTCAACATATCTTAGATTAAGGCTATCGAAATGGCCTGCAAATTCAACAATCTTGTTCATATTTATGAATATGAAGTCCCCAACTTTCCAAGGAAGAGGTATGAATTATTTTTTTCTCTTTTAATGGAAAAAATGCAACCAATAGTTGTACTTCCTTGCTATTTCAGTAACAAGCATTATGTCAGATATGGGGCACAGAAGGAAGGACAGATTTTCCTTGGAACCAAAAATCCTTATGACATTATAATTCTCCATTTGTTCCAGTGTCCCCTTCCTATCCAGGAACTTACTCACCTGGTCCTACATCCAGGGTGTGTCCTTTCCAAACAGCAATCCTTTAAAAACTAAGACAAAATCATTAAAAACTTCATAAAAATGTTGGGAGGCCTTGTTCCTCCATAATGTTTGATACCAGAAAGTTACTGGGTCAAATTCGCACTTTACCTTCTTACACACAGATAATCTTGGGAACTGACAACAATGTTCTATTGCGAAAACCAAATAAGATGACATAAAAAAATTCTTCTCCTTCTTGTATTAAGAAAATTGGGAAGATATTTCAATGGAAATCAACTTTCCCTAATCGAAGATGGCCTGTTCTTTGACTGTAAAATATAGAATGTAAATAATCATGTGGGATATGTTGGTTGTATTTTCTTGTTCTATTATCTTTGTGAAAAGCCAAGCAACTTCCTAGAAAGGATTTTTGAATGAGATAACCTCCAATCTCATGNATGATTTCCTTAAGGACGGCCACTGGGTTCTCCAGGAATTCAAGTAAGAGATCTAATCCATTGTCATGCTTCTTTAATAATTCTTTGCAATCTTTTCCCTTGAAGGTAAGCATTGTCTCATGAAGTCTCAACATCTTATGAAATACATGAGGTGATAGAGAGAGATGGGAATGGTCCTATGGATTGGAATATATCTCTTCGCACACCAGGTGACCAACTCCTTACATTTAAAGACATTCGGGACAAAATCTATGTGCACAATGCCAGACGTTCAGATTACTTCCTTATGGGCAAAAGGGGATGAGTAGTAGGAACATCCTCTTGACCACTGAAAAATCTGGTCCCCATGCCCGAAAATGTTCAATGTATATCCACAAAAATTTTGTTGAGTTGCTTCCATAAGTTGATGATAACATTCATTTTCTCCATATAATGTTTAAAATGAGTGCTTGAGAGGGATAATATAATCCTCCGTAAATCCCGGTTTAATGTGTTTTAATAGGAGATCTCCTCGATCCCTTCAATTATTAATGACAATATTTGCTATCCTTCATGATGATTTTTTAGCATTCAAAGCACAATAAATGTTCATTGGGAAGAGGACAAAGGTGGCAGGGACAGACGAGAGAGAAATTGGATTTGAGACTTTTGTGAACCCGGGAACCTGTGAATCTGTGAACCCACGACTGTAGAAGGTTCAATATCAACTAAGTATAGGATAGTGTGGTGGTTGGTCAGAATCATGATGTGAGGGTATGTATGGAGATGAGGATATTCAAGTCTTCCAACCCAGGAACCCGTCGTTCTGAAAAAAAAAATGACTAAGTATAGAACTAGAAAGGGAAAGTAGAAGAAAAAAAGAGAAAGGGAAAAATGGATAAGTATATAAGAGGGAAAAGAAAGGGAAAAAGAAACTGGGAAGGTAGAAAAGTGGAGGTAAATTTTGGAAGCGGGAAATGATCTCAACACACATACAATTGTGTTTGAACTTGCACCATCCCTCCACTATCTCCTACAAATGATGATTCCAATTTCATTGCAATTTCCAGAGCCTCAAGTTGCAACGTAACCTTCTATTTAATCAAGGCCCTGTGAATGTTTGAAAGAAGTCCTGCAATGAACCATTCTCGATGTTGTTGACTTGGGATATGGAAAGTCATCCTACCCATCATATCCTTGAACCTTTGATCAAAATCCCATACCGATTCAATATGCACCTGTTTGATCTCCTTTAGTTTTGTAATGTACTGTGATTCCAACTTTGGTTTCCTAAAATATTTTAGCAGTGCTTGCCTTATCTCTTCCAATGTCCTATGTTTTCCTATAGGTGTGGTACTCTACAGCTTCATATACCATACTAGTGCACAGCCTCTAAATTTTTTCGCCAATTGCACAATCTTCACAACCCCATCCTAGACGTTCTTAGCAACCCAAATTGTCTTGCAGAAAAACAAATGTTGTTCTGGGTCCTCTGACCGCGCTCCCTGCAAATCAAGCAGTTCGAGGGTATTGTATACCCCTACCATATTGCTTTGTTTATTCTCTCCTCTTGGTGATGTTGGTTGACTCTCACTCTGTGCACTACTTCCATTTCTATGATTGCTACTACTATGTCCTCCTTTGCTAACTATAAGTGCTTTTGATTAGTATTCAATTGTTACTCATGATTGTGGTGACACACATGGGGACGTTTATTCAACACAATATTGTGTCTAAGTAGGACTCCACTGTTCTTCTATTGTAGGAATTTATTGTGCCTCCTCTCCTTCTCCTCTTATGTGTGGTATCTCTATGTTTTGGACGATTGTGCAAGGTCCACTCTCCTCTAGCTCACTACACGACTCTCCTTTCTCAGCCCCAGTATTTTTCTTCTTATACCTCCTTCCTCTACATAGCTCCAAAAATTCATCTTCTTCCTCTAGTATACCTTCTCCATCTCTCTACATTCTTAGTCCCTCCCTTCTTTCTTCACCGCTTCCTTCCTTCTCTCCTTTTCTCAAACTCTCCTCATGTCATCCCTCAGTTCCCCTATGTGCACAAAATCCTTTAGCAATCAGACTCCATGGTCATCATGCACTTTTCACATTGCAACATATTTATCCACTTACCTAATGATTTCATGAACCTTTCGCTCGTACCTTTGAAAAATTATCTTTCTTCAACACTATATGACTAGGTACACTCTATCGTAAATTATATAATATATCCTCATAATATACTATCCAACTAGAAATCAATTGCACAAGAAGTGTTATTACTCACAAAATTCAGTCGGATTACCAACTCAGAAGTCTAATTCCTTGTTGTTTCATTTTGGTAGCTTCCAGTGTTCTCCACTAATCTTTCTAACCACTCTGTCAGAATAATTGGAAATTTGCCAAAGAAAATTTCCTGTAAATCTGTGTACACATACTTTTGTATCCACTATTTGTTACTCATCCAAGGGTTTATCTTCTCTTTTCTAATAAACTCTCGTTCCTTCACTTCTAACCATTTTGATATTTCCTTGCTAGTCGGCCTCGAAAACATCCCCTTAATCACAGATTCTCAATCACTAAAACAAAACCAATTGTTGGTGTTGTGTGCAGTTGTAAGACCCTAGGTTCAATTTATCTTTGGACCAACAAAACCATTCAAACATCGGCCCTTTCGGCATCACCTACATGTGTAGATGAAGTCTCACCTGAGGTATCTGTTGGGACTACAGGAACCGGGTTTCTGCAGTGTTAAGGGAATGGGAGGTTATGTTCCTATTCATTCTAACATAACTAGTTATGTGTGGGACATTCTGCAAAGGTTCTTTTTCAGTTACTTATCCAATATTAGATTCATACTACCATTTTGTTCCCTATTATAACATAAATTCATTACTGTAACATCTTAATCATTGCACCATGATTACACATAAAGTAAATCTACTCTAACATTCATTCAAACAGATTCCATAAGAAAACACATAAAAAGCATAGAATGCAGTATTTAATGTGGTTCACCCAACTCTAGTCTACGTCCACAATGGCTAGCTTATTTATTATGTTTTTCATTAATGTTTTTATTATTGCACACTATGCTTACAAATATATCTCATGATTATCTTATCTTTATCCTAGGCTAGCCACTCTGTAGTGCAATCTTTTCTCTCTCTTCATCCTGTCTTTTACATTCAGGAACTAAGAAACCCAACAGATAGACTATCATAGATAAAATCAGAAAACAGGAGAACCCAAGAACACCTATTCTCCCAACCCGTTACATATTTATACATAATAATTAGGGATTAAAACCCTATTTTGATCTTCCCAAAATCCTATTACAATGCATATTTTCTTCAGTTAACTAGTTGTTTGGTTGCTTTTTCCTTCTTTTCTATTTGCATGGTTCTTTCTCTTGTTCTTCTATTTCTGGAACGGTGGGCTCTCATCCTTCTATCATTCTTCCTTTTCTCACTCTTTATTCCTCTATCTTCTTTATTCTTCTATCTATGTGTTTTCTTCCTTCTGTGCATTGTCCTCCTAGATGTGCCTCAGCTACGCACTCCTATGCTTCCTTCTTCTTCTGCACACTTTTCCTATACTTAGTATTTTTACCAAAACGATATCCAAAACTTTTGTCCAAGAGTCACTATCTAGTCATGTTTGTCCATCCATGTGTCACCCAGGGGTAGGTCCACTCCACTGCCACGTGTCCATGTATAATAGGTCTTCACTACTATGTGTCATTGGGAGGTGTGTCCAAAAATAAAGAGAAGCAAACTTAGGATAGGAAATATTATTTAAATGAAATAATATTAAAAAATTTAAAGAAAGGTTGGCGGAGTTACGAGAATATGGAAGTAACGGAGGTAGGTGAGGAGATAAAACTTGGTAAAAGTTACTAATTATAAGGTAGGGATACAGGTTATAGGCGTATGGAAGATATGAGAAATTGTAGGTATGGACTCCCGCATTCCTGTATTCAATAAATAAACTAAGTGTAAAAGTGAGTAAAAAATAAGATAAGTCATGCAGGTGATAATCCACTAGACAAGTCATGCGGGTTGCAGGAGGATATTTCAAGGAAGGAGGCTCTCCTCCATCTGTATTCAAATATAAATAAATTAACTAAGTGTAAAACTTAATGAATGTGCAATTTGAATTATGCGGAAATGGAGGTGCAAATTGAGGGTAGAGAGATTGCAGGTTGTGGGCCACAGGCATGAGGGAAAAAAATAAATGAATAGGAATGTTGTCCCACATCCGCAATGGAAGAATTAGCGTAAAAAAGAGTAAAATGTGGTAAATCATGAAAAATGACTAAGTTTTGGGGAAGTAAGTCATAGACTTATGTGATAAGTATGAAAATGGAAGATGGGAATGAAAAATGAATGTAGAAATAATGAAAATGAATAAGTGGAAATGGAAAATGGAAATGGCTAAATATGGGAATGGTTAAGTATGGAAATGGTGTGGAAGATTGGAAAAGTGTCTAAGTATGAAGGTGTAAAGAGTAGAGAGGAAGGAACAAAAATGACTAAGTATGGAGAGTGGAGAATAAGGAAAATGGAAAATGGCTAAGTATGGGACAACATAATGAGTGAGAAAAATGGCATATCTTTGGCACATGATATCTGTTTTCAATTCCATAAAGTGTTGGATGAAGATGACACATAGGGATATTCAGTGAGAATATGGATATAAGTTATTTATTTATTTTAGTATATTTTCTTTTCCTTCTCTTTTGATTCAAAACGAAATTATCCCCGTTAGAATTTCATGATGAAGAACTGTAAAACTGAATTTGATTGGAAACTTGTTGGGCCTTCACAATCAACAGTTGAAGNTTTGTAACTTTCCAAGTTCAAAAACAAATTGGTCTTTGTTTAATGGGTGAAAACACATCAACACTATTTTAGCACCTCTAGTAGTTATAGAGATGTGTTTCCACAAGAATCAGGTTGTTGGAGAGTGGTACCCAGGAAATCAGTACTACGTGGGTTTGTTAATATAGTTGTTTGGTAGTGGGGTGAGTAGGTCCACCAAAAAGGATTACTAGAGAGTGGTACCATGAAAAATCAACTCCATACAAGTATTCTATTGAGATAGGTCACTAATAAGAGTGTAGTTAGGACCCAAAATTTTATTTTATTTATTTATTTACTCCTGCATGAACAATTTTGCGTAGACAGAATGATCAAATTATCAATACTATTGTTTATGTAGGAATTTATTAGACTAGTAACATGAAGTAAGGTTTCTAGCGTCCTAAGGGAAATGGAGTGACATGTTCTATATCTCTTTGATATACATGCGGGGTCCAACAATAGTACTCGGCCCAATTTCTCAAGGAACTAACCAAGGAGGCTCAATTGTACCCTTAGTCGTACTACCCAATTACCAAAGTACTAAGAGTAATATTCTCGAGTGTTTTTCTTAGTGCATTATAGTATTGATATGGTCGATTGTCTTATATAAAGATTGTTTCAATTATCCTAAGAGACTTCCAATATACCTCAAGGTACATAGAAGTGAAATTCTGTATATAGGTGTCATCTGATATGGCACTACTTGAAGGGGTACCAATAAGGGATACAAGGGTGTCAAACTAGGTGAAACCTCTTGTATTTCATGTGTGTGTTCTTCTCCTACCACAAATTTACCCACTAGATTATAGATCACTATGTTATTTATAGATGTTGAAATATGCCTCTAGCCTAAAAAAATGCTCTACAATATTGGCTCAGGAAAGTGCTCTATTAACCACTTCTGATAATCTTTATTAGTAAATTGGAATCTGTAGAGCATAAATAATAGAATTTACCTAGATTAATTATTGAAATGGTAGATTACAACAACAATAGGAAATAAAATAACTAGAATGCCACAAAAGGTTATACCTTTATTTATGTGAGTAATGTTCACTTGCCTCTTCAAGGGGGTAACCTCTATTGAGCAAAGCTCTGATTATAATATACTTCGCAAGACATATTATTACATTTGTTCTAATTCTTTATGTAGCTCAATATACCTCCTAGGAACATTCTAGAGAAGGAAATTTCTAATTAGGGGGTTAGAGCAAGACCCTAATAATTTGAATGTGTACCCTTCATTGAATGAAAAAATGATCTTGATTGGATCATTATATTTTTTTTCATCTATCTCGATCTTTTTAGAGTGGAAAAAATTGGAGGAATCAGCTTGTAGGGCCATTTTAGTGGCAAGTCCCATTTTGGAAAATTGGGATCTAGAACCTTCCATAGCTATTTTGATCCATTAAACATCTTTTTTGGGGTTCTAGTGTCTAGAACTTGTTCTAACACCCTTGATAGTGTTCTACACTCTGATACATTTCCAACTATGCATATTGTGCATCAATTGGATTCCATATGCAAAAGTTATGCCTCCTGCAAGTTGACCTATCATGTTGACCACCATGGTACGAGAGGATGTCACGTCATCCCCTGTTAGTCATGCATATGTTACTAGCCACATATGTCATTTGAAGAATATTCTAGAAGGTCCAAAATCCTATCACAATTGATGGTTGAGGAAGTCAAAAACCTACCCCTAGATGGCTATCAGGCTATGTTAAATATTGGGCCCCTAGGAGGAGAAGGGGTTCCATTCTTTTGCATTTTATGTTGTTCCATAGCTGAGAAAAACATGCAAGAGTGGTATTATGTGAGAATAACAAAGGAGGAGAGGTTATGTAGTAGCCATACAGGCCAGAGGTCAAAGGAAACTCCACATATATTGCATGTTTCTTTGTACTTGCAGCATTTCTATACCAGAGAAAAGAGAGAAGAGTAACCTCACCTTCTAGTTGGGTTTTCTCCTGTATTGTGTTTCCTGGGTCATATCTTATGTTTATTGTTGGATTATTGAGAGGGGCAATGAATCAGTAATAGATAAATTTAATAATATATACTGAACAGAAAGATACCAAGAATGAGAAGTCAGCCCAGGCAGTTAGCCGGAATTAGTATAAATACAGGAGGCCAGTTCTCATTCTGGCAAGCAGTCTCAGAATTGCAGTGCTCAGTCTTATGCGCACTGTAGTTCCCAGTCTTGTGCGCAGGTTTGAGGAGAGCTACCATTGCAACTGTTGCTGCTAGCAGTTCACGTTTGGATTGGACTATCTCTTCTCTAGGGTTTGGACTATCTGATCATCTCTTGTTGGTGCACTATCCTTGGGGAAATGTGCACTACCCTTTGTTTGTCTATCTAGCCTAGGTTTTGTTTCCGAAATGATTCTTTGTCAAGGTTAAGGTGCTCGGAGGGTAGCTTTGGCCTATGGTTGGGTGACAAGGATATTGTCAATGGTAAAACGAGCACACATATTTCATATTCTAACAGGTTATGGGCCCACACCTCCTTCATTCAATCTAAACGTTGGAAGGAAACATAGCTGCTGCGATATTGAGCTCGTTGAGGAATTGTCGCTAGGGTTACTAGCAGAAGCAGCTTCCAAGACACTGCCGCTAGGGTTACTAGTAGGAGCAGTTGCAGAAACCCTAATCCTCTTGTTGAGGCACCTTAAGTGAATGGATTGACATAATCTCCAGATAGATCAGTGCACTCTAGCCTAGCACATCTCCTGATACTCTTAGCAAGCCAAGATGTGAAGTTTGAGTTTATGGTCAAATCTAGGGTTTGACCAAGTCAAAGAAGCCATGACTTATTCTATGAATTCAGAGAACAAGTTAGAAGGATCCTCTAACTTTAGAGCATGGAAGACAAGGATTAACCTCATTCTTGCCAAGAATAAAGTGTTGGATATCGTGAAAGGAAATATTGTGAAGCCAGAGTTTGAAGAAGGAAAAGAGAAGGAATCACAGAATGTTGCAGCTATGTAGAAGTTCAAAGACAGTGATATCAATGCTATGAGTATCATAGTGGAATCTATAAAAGACCACTTGATATCCTACATCTCCCATATTGACTCATCGAAGAATATGTACAATTCTCTAACAAATCTCTTCTCGGTCAGAAACATTGGACAAGTTATGAGTCTGAATAATGAGCTCCGTGACATGAAGATGAATGATGAGGACAGCATAACATCATACCTTGTGAGAATCTCTCAGTTAAGAGATCAACTACAAGCTATTGAAGAGATCATCTCAGAGAAGGATTTGGTAAACATAGTACTCAATGGTCTTCCCAAGACGTGGGATGCATTTGTTGCAAGCATGAACACAAGGAAGGAGTATTCAACATTTGAATAACTTTGGACTTGTTGTGCTCAAGAAGAATTAAGGATCAGTGCAAAAGAGAAACTCCAAAAGAATTATGATCATCAAGCCTTCACGGCAATATTCAAGAACTTCAGGAACAAAAGGAAGTTTGGTTCAAGGAGGAAGCCAAATCAAGAGAAAGTCATTTCAGAAGTACAATGCTTCAACTGTCAAAAGTATGGTCACTACAAGAATCATTGTCCTGAGATAAAGAAAAGGAAGGAGAGACATGAAGCATCAATTGCCGAAGAAAAGGAACCTACAAAGAAGACTAAGCAGGATGGAAGAGACTTCTTCTTCTAAAGGTAACAAAACTCTTCTNCAAGAACAACTATACCTATGGAAGAAAAAAAAGATAAGAATGGATATCATTAGATAATACACATGAAAGGATGAAATACAAATCATGTGGAAGCTATTGCAAGATAAACCAAATCAATCATGAAGAGACTTAGAAGAAGCAAAGATAGAAAGAAGTCAGCAATCGAGAGGAAATTGGAAAAAGACTTATGACATTTTGTAGAAGACAACAAGACGGACGCATGGACTCTTTTAGACAAGAGAGCCAATTATATATTACAGAAGACAATAAGGATGCAAATGGAAGCGTGGACTTTGTTAGACGAAGGGAGATGATTATATGCACTCATACATGAAGCAAGGATTAGGAGGGAGCTAATCCTATGATCCATTGAAGATGAGGAAGTATATATCCATGATAGAAGCCATGAAAGACAGTATGTATTCTTCAAAGAGAAGCCTTAAAGTATCCCTAGTTGTCCATCCACATCCGTGATCCTATGATGGAATCTTTAGGGCATGGAATCTATAATAAACTCCATGGACCCAAGAACTAAAGAAACACATGAAGATTCCAAGAAAGAAAGAGAAGCCAGAACAACCAGTCATTGTATCAATAATCACAAGATTGTCATCCTGATATAAACTCAATAAAAGAAATCAAGCAGAGGAACTGAAAGTCGTGATGAAGAACAGTGTATGGAAGACTTGTGAATGAAAGCATTGCAAGATCCAAAACTAGAGGTTCTCCAAGATGGAAGGAGAAGACTATGATGATTACTTGTTCCAATAAACCAAACTTATCTCTACATGAGTCATTATATCATTCGCAACATCCATGAGTTGGAGTTCTACATCATATGAATGCAAAGAATGTTCTCTAGAGAAATTGAATAAAGAGTGTATGAAGAGCAATCTCAAGAATTTGAGGCATACCAGATAGAGACCCTTGTATGCAGATAGAAGAAGATAACTTGGTGGAGAACCTTCAGTGCACAGCAAAAGCATGGTGAAGATTTCCTATAACATCAAGATGATTATTCAGTAGATCAGATCTCATGATGACAGAAGAAGTGCCACATGGATATGTTCCAGTTTTCCAACAATGATATACTCTATTGTTCAGAGCTACATGAAGCCTTCATAGAAAATCAGTGTTCTAGACTAAAGTACATTTAAAATCAAACATTGCATTATCCGTGATGAAGTCCAGAAAGGAGAAAGTGGTTCTCCAATACATATCTGCACAGATGAGTAGATAAGCAGACATTTTGGTAAAGCTTCTATCCAAGATGAAAGAGTTTGCGTACTCAAGATGGAGCTTGTGGAGACAACTTCCTTATTGAAAAAGGAAGAGGTGAATCCCAAGTTGGGAGGGAGCACTGAATATATTATTGACATTCATTTTCAAGATTGAAAAATAGTCCATCTTGGACAGATGCTTTCTTGTTCGGAAAGTGGATTGAGATTTTTTACGGACAGCGATTTTCCATTGTGGTTAACATGGGAAATGGTCCAGATTGTTGATGTATCATAGACAATGACTTCCCATTGTGGTTAACATGGGGAGTGGTCTAGAGAAGTCTCTCTTCTTGAGGGTTACTCAAGAATACTAGCATGCCTCACCGAACAGTGATTTCTCATTGTGGTTAACATGAGGAATGATCTATTTTGGAGGTTGATACAGGACAATATTTTCCTCTTGTGGTTAACAAAGGAAAGGGTCTGGACAGTCATTCCTTAGCGTTTATACATTCTTTCCAGGGTGCACTTTGATTAGTGTAGGAGGAATGGCCCAGGGTGGGGAATGGTCTAGGATCAGCAATCAGGGACATGCATTCCTTAGGGTTTATACATTCTCTCCAGGGTGCACTTTGATTAGTGTAGGAAGAATGGTCCAGGTTCAGAAGACAGGATAGTTATTCTTCCTTTCTTGAGAAGAATAGTCCATATATCTCATTGTTCTACTCTGAGGGTAGATATTCTTTCAGATCTCATAGATGTGAGTGAAATATTGGTCCAGATGATTTAGTTTATATCATAACATTGTTTATGTGCAGGTTGGTATCAAATGATTGTTATGAATACTGTATGATAGTAGATGTATACTACTATGGTGGATGTGTTCCAATGTTCGTGACTATATGTTGTTGATCAAGTACTTATGTGTTACTTGGTGTGGTAGTGTACCACTGGATTGTAGTTATGTACTACTATGGATAGACACAGTTGTGTTCTATTTTGTTATGATTCCCTTGAATACTATCAACAGTTTATTGGAAATAATTATCATCCAGATGAATGATGAATAGATATTTTCCAAACAGAAAATGGTTCAGAACATTTACTCTTCTAGATTAGAAGAATGGCTCTTGTATCACTCTCTGGAGTGAGCATCATGTCTGATTACTCAGATAGAGTATGGTTTCAATAGATGATGCAACTGATGATGATGATGGTGCTCATGATCTAGTCTATATAATTATGTTGATGCTACCGGGTGAATGGTATGTTTTGTGCTCAAGACCATTACCTGTAATACCTCCCTATCTAGGAGGGAGTGTTGATATTATGGTAGTTGTGGGAGGTATTTACCTCCACGTGTAAACCTGACAAGGATAGAATACTCCGGAAAGCAAGAAGATACCATAATGAGTTGGCTTATAACCCTAGAAGACTTGTCGGCTCAATAAGATAATTTATATTAGGTTATTATCCTTCAAGAGAAGAAGTCGGCCAGAAATAATAATATATACTGAACAGAAAGATACCCAAAATGAGAAGTCGGCCCAGGCAATTAGCCAGAATTAGTATAAATACAAGAGGCCAGTTCTCATTCTGGCAGGCAGTGTCAGAATTGCAATGGCTAGTCTTGTGTGCACTACAATGCCTAGTCTTATGCACAAGTTTGAGGAGAGTTTCCATTGCAGCTGCTGCAGCTAGCAGAACACGTTTGGCTTGGACTATCTCTTGGCTAGGGTTTGGACTATATTATCATCTCTTGTTGGTGCGCTATCCTTGGGGAAATGTGTGCTACCCTTTGTTTGGATATCTAGCCTAGGGTTTTCTTCCAGAATGATTCTCTGTCAAGGTTAAGGTGCTCGGAGGGTGGCTTTGGCCTATGGTTTGGTGACAAGGGTATTGTCAATGGTAAAATGAGCACACATCTTTCATATTATAACATTTTTATCAATGTAGCATTATCATCTAATATGTAGTGTAAATAAACAATGAACAATCATACACATACATGGTACACCAGTGTTTTTACATGGAAACCCAAAGTGGGAGAAAACCATGGAATGCTTTTTATTATATGTCTTGAAGAATTACATTCATTGGAAGCACCAACTTCCTTTGTTTTCTAGCTACAACTGAAAGGAGGCTCCAACCCCCTAGTTTCTCAGGCTACAACCTAAGGGAATCTCCAACTCCCCAATTCTTTGGCTACAACCAAAAGGAGGCTACAACCCCCTATGTTTTTCGACTACAA
>JASDQU010298745.1:1261-13920 GCA_032191745.1 Picea mariana
GATCAGTGTCCCAAGAAACGGGAAGAAGAAGAGGACATGTCCCATGTTCTGTATGCCAATGTAGTTGGCAATTTGATGTATGCAATGCTCTATACTAGACCAGCCATTGCACATGTAGTGGGAGTTTTGAGCAGGTATATGTCAAAACCAGGGAAGGAGCATTGGACAACAGTAAAGAGGGTCTTCAGGTATCTTTGTGGCACTACCAGTTATGGATTGCGCTACCAAGGAAGACGAGGATTGGACAGAGTGTTGGAAATACATGGCTTTGTTGATGCAGAATGGGCTGGAGATCTGGATCGCATAAGATATACAAGTGGGTATGTGTTTAACCTATTTAGAGGAGCAATCAGTTGAATGAGAAAAAGACAGACTGTAGTGGCACTCTCAACTATAGAAGTTGAATAGATGGCAGACACTCATGCAAGCAAGGAAGTAGTATGATTACCAAGATTGTGTTCAGGTATTGGGTTGGTACAACAAGCAATGAGATTAGATTGTGACAGTCAGAGTGCAATCTTCCTGGAAAAGAACCCAGCTTATCATTCAAAGACAAATCATATTGATGTTCAGTATCACTTTGTGAGAGACATGGTTGAGGAAAAGAAGGTGTTGTTGGAAAAGGTTGACACTTTGAAGAATGTTGTAGATTCATTGACAAAGTCTATGAGCACAGAAAAGTTCTCCTGGTGTAGAGTAATAATGGGCATTGTTTCCCTGGATTGTTGACTATATAATCCCCTAGGCCCCTGGATGGAAAGAAAACAACAAGTGGGAGAATGTTGGGTATGTGTTATATTCTTTGCATGTGTGTGTGTGGGTGCATCAGATATGAAAACTNGCAATGAGATTAGATTGTGACAGTCAGAGTGCAATCTTCCTGGCAAAGAACCCAGCTTATCATTCAAAGACAAATCATATTGATGTTCAGTATCACTTTGTGAGAGACATGGTTGAGGAAAAGAAGGTGTTGTTGAAAAAGGTTGACACTTTGAAGAATGTTGTAGATTCATTGACAAAGTCTATGAGCACAGAAAAGTTCTCCTGGTGTAGAGTAATAATGGGCATTGTTTCCTTGGATTGTTGACTATATAATCCCCTGGGCCCCTGGATGGAAAGAAAACAACAAGTGGGAGAATGTTGGGTATGTGTTATATTCTTTGCATGTGTGTGTGTGGGTGCATCAGATATGAAAACTGTGTCTGACGATCCCTTGTAGTAGTGCTTTGTTTGTTTTGTGTGTGTTGGATGCTTTCCTAGGGGGATCCTAGGGGGGGTAGGTATGCCCCCCCTAGTTATGCGCAATGTTCGACAAAAGGCGGTATCCCGGGGCAGTGCCCCGAAATTTTTTGTTTGGGCGGTTTTTGCTATTTTTAGCGGATTTTTCTATTTTTAATTGTTTTGTAAATTAATCCTGGATTAAGGGATTAGGGTTTTGGTATCTATGGAATACCTAAAAACATTGTATATATATTGTATGGTGAATGGTGAAATTCGAGATAATGAATATAAGAAAGGTTTTCCCGGTTGAGGGTTTCTGGTATAAATATTTGTGTACTATGTGAATGAGCCATTGATTAAATTTTGTTTTTCTTCAGAATCTATGCATTGGTTTAATTCAGAGGTTTAAAAATTACATTTAGCACTAGATTTCTCGTTTTGAGGTCATAATTCTTGTTAGTTTGGTAACTATGTTGTATGTGTAAGATCAAATCTATAAACAATGTAATACTAATTGTCAAGGTATTAATAGAGGTGTAGAAGGGTGTCCAACTAGATGACTCCACTCGTATTCCCTACGTGTATGCTTTCTTGACCAAAATTTTACGTATTAAAAAATATAACTTTGTGTTTAAAGATGTTAGAGCACATCTCTAGATTAAAAAACTCTAAAATTAAAGAACATGTTGGCATAGGAAAGAGATTTGATACAACTTGTGAATTACTTGACCAATAGAAATAGTGATTACTGAACAATTATTCAAGAAATATAAACTATAAAAAAGTAAATAAGGGAGACAATAATATAGAACCTATATAATATAACATCCTAAATAAGAGAGAGCAATGTTCACTAGCCTCTTCAAAAGGGAAACATCCTTTGAGCAAAGCTCCAATATAATAGAAACGCTTTATAGAACACTACATAGCCTATTAGCTCTATAAATAGTTTCTTTGTAGCAAAACCCTATTGACTTGTGGTCCCCTCAATAATGATTACCTACCACTAGTTAGTGGGACATATTTGATAAAAATGACCCTCTTAAATTGAAGGGCCTTTATTAAAAAATATGCCCTCATACATTAATTATTAACTCACAAGTACCCCAAAGTAGGGAAGTTAGAGTAGGGCCCTAAAAACATTATTATACAAACTCCATGATTCATTCAAAGTATATCTTGTGTTATATAACACAAAAATAATATTTTACGTACATACACACCTTCTCACTTATACTTATGGTCAGAAAGAATCAAACTTCACTTTTCTTTTTATTTCTAAAGGGTTTATCATAATAAGTTTAATCTTGAATTTCTTGCAAATGAAATTCACGTCTGAAATTATATCCATTATGTTTTAAGACCTTTTTTTTTGGTATGTATAAAAAAATTGTAACAACCCTGGTTGAATAGATGCATAGGGATTATTAAGTAAAATTAATTAGATAATTAATTGTCCTAATATGGTTTTAGTTAAACAATGATTAGTATTAATAATATTATTTATTTATTTATTAATTGTTTATAACTTTTGGTTGATTAATTAATTAATTAATTAATTACATAACACATTCAATGATTTGGGTAATAAATTAAGGGGCCTAATAACTTTAATTTAATCCTTATGAAACTTTCTGTATGACAGGTTAAGGATAAGATAATAAAGGAGGGGATAAGGTAATAAAGGAAGGGATAAGGTAATTAATGGGGGGGAGGAGAGTTGTTGAAGGAGGAGATATGATGGGGAAGAGTCCTAGGGGAGAGGAAATTATGATTATTGGAGGAAGGAGCATTATGGGCATGAGGTCAGTATTTCTATAAAAGATTGGAGGGATATCTCTCTGGGTTTGAGGAGTTGGTTTTGGGGTTTTAGTGAAACATTGCAGGGGGCACTGGGTTACTGGGGGTTTTGGGCACGGGGGCCAATATTCCTTACGATATCCTGTAGCTAGGGAGATGGACATGTTGCTCCTAGATGGATGGGTGGTTAGTCGGTTTTGGGCAGGGTTTGGTCAGTGCATCGGGCTGGGCAAAGCAGCAGGGAAAGGAGAACCAGATTAGCGGGAATTAGCATCAGGCAGAGGTATTTTTATTCTGTTATGTAATTCTTATTCTATTATGTAATTCACTAGATTGTTTTTCATTAATTAATTTAACCTACTTATATGCTGAAAAAAAGAAATCACTTAGCCTTTCTGCATAGAAGTAATCTTATATGTTTCAATTTATGGATTTTATTAGACTTAAATTAATTTGGTCCCTACACATGGTATCAGAGCATTCGTTTCAAATATAGGCCTGAGGGCCAAGCTCCAACTCCAACCCCACCTCCGCCTAACCTGCAAGCCAAGCACAAATTTATTTTAACACAGATCTATATATAAATAATTTACACATTAGAAATGTACTAGGCATAATAATATACTAATGGAAGTGTTAAATAAATTTTAACACTTGTTTCAAATAAACCAACYTRTGTAAATGAATACATTTATATATATATTCTGCCCWGGAATGTATGAAYAGGTTTATAAATAAACAAKTCAAMCTRCAACGAATGGGGTTTGAGTGTTAGGAATCATTCTTAAATGGAATATGAAATATACATTTCCACTTTCCTTCAAAATACCGTACGAAAGTTGAACTGGAGCTGTCTAAAATTTTATTCGCTGGTGTTAGAATCTAACCAATCTGATGGTCCAATTCAAATGAAGGATATTTTTGTAGAAAATCCCTTCTTATTTGGAAGTGTGGAGGAAGCAAACAATTTCAGACAATCTAACCAATTACACATTTAAAGAAAAAAAAAAACTTGCTAAAATGAACAGTTTTCAACATAACTGAACTGGCCGAATTGAGATTTCTAAAGAAGGGCATCAGACCAAGTAGAATTTTAACACCAACCATACACACTACAATAAATCTATCTTCGGCCAAAAAAAAAAAAAAAAAATTAGGAGGTGAACTATAATTCTCAATTCCATAAGCATGTCTAAAAAATTGAGGGAAAAGCATGGGATTTCTAGTAATTCCTAACTACAAAAGGCACTGCTACCCAGAGAGAGCCTGTTTAGGCAGCAAATTCTTTTGTTCATACTCCTCACTATATGCCATCGCTGACACACACACACAAAAAAAAGAAATTATTAATAAGCAAAAAAAAAAAACAACTATCTTTAACGCATCTTCTCCTTGCAAAAACTTTGAGATCTATAGAATCCTATATGAAACCCTCATCGGTCATTCCGTTGAAACCCTTAACAGGTTCTAAGATGTTATGACTTCCAATATCTGGAAGAATGGCAGATATATCTATATATAAATATATATATAAAAAACCCTACGAACAAAAATGACTGCCTATCTAACCCTTCAATCCCCAAACATCGGAGAGAAATCTCAGACTCGGTCTTACCCACTTCACTGTTCATCCTTACACTTGGTCAGTGAGCTCTCCTCCTCATGGATTGCACTGAGTGGGTGCTTTGTGTTATGTTTTGTTTCCCATTGAGGCGCATATGCATAACACTTGGTTCTTCTCTTCATGACTTAACCTAAAGATGTTCATGACGATAAAAGCGCCCAGTGACCAAGCTTTATCACCATAATCTTACTATCACATACCTTATATAGATTACACAGATAACATGATTGGAGTGAGGCATGCCCCCTCTAGGCATATTATGCCTGCGGATAGCACCGACCAGTGAAGCCGGGGCAATAAAGCATTCAGTGGTGTGATAAACAAATTCGGGGCACAACTAACTCATAGCAATGTAGCCATCCATTTCAGAGACACAACGATAATGGCATACCCTCCTTTCTTATAATGTCCAAGAATGATGGTGCTGGAGGGCAGAGGGAAACTTGATTCCGTTATCGAACTACACTACTTTTTTTTGGAGAAGCTATTTCTAAAACAAACCTATTTAGCACAGAGAAGATATCGTCTATGTATTTTATGCGTAGAGATAATTATTATTATTATTACGTGCATAATTGTAATTGAAACTGAGCAATAAGAGTGAAACCGGATGGATTGGTCACACAACTGAGGCTTGAACTTGGCTGGGAAAAATGAGGTGAGGTCGGGCAGTCTGGCAAGAGATATACATGCAAAGTTAGGAAGAGGTCTATGATACATCAATGAGATAAAAAGATTGATTACTATGATTATAGTAATACGCAATATCCCTGCTCAGTCGGGAAATAATACTACAGGCGTGGCCCCTTGTTACTCTCCCGGAATTATAATTATGGTGCAGCTAGGGATTACCTGGGCATCGATCTGCTCAATAACCCTGAAATGGTGGCTCAGGATGGCTCAACTTCTTGGAAGACTACGCTCTAGTTTTGGAATGTGAACAGCAATTGCCACGCCACTATTACATCCGATCAGGGATTCGGAGCAACTATTCAAGAAATCAACGAAGCGATAGAATGCAACGATGGAAACACTGACCAAGTTACTGACCGCATTAGCCACTACACCAACTATTGAAATAAGTTTGGTATAGACCCAGGAAGCAACCTTAACTGTTAACAATAATGAGCCAGCGCCTCTTTATCTCCATTAAAATAGTTCAAAATAACTAATAAAATTATAGAGGCTAATTACCATCTATAGAGATTAACAATTAATAGTGATAGAGGCTAATAATTACCATTGTTGGTATTAGCAGAGCAGAGAAGGGTTCAAGTCATGTGAGATGTACAATGACACAAAATTCATCAACCCTTATAGAACATATTTGGCATAGTGACAGGCACAAATTTGTTTTTTTTGGCTTGAATCAAAACTCTGATCTTTTGCACTCTGGGCAAAACTCTCTAATCCAAGCAGATAAAAAATAAAAATAATAATAATAAAAAAAAAAAAAAATTATTTTAATCAAGTCGCGGGCCTTTACCCAGGCCTTTATACAAGCAGAATGCCCAAGTGCCACTACCATACACAACTTTGGCAGAGCTGAACTAAAATGAACAGAAGAATTTTTTTTTAACCATAGGTTAGCATCACAACAACACACATACTATAAGCTCAGCGCCAAAGCCAATGACCAAGTGCCAAGATAAGCCGTCGAGGAATGAAGGAATGTGCCATTGTGCTATATGCACCCTCCATTCCTGGAACAAGTTACCAGGGTCGACCTAGAAGGGAGATGGCTATGGCCGTCGGTCTCATCCTTCACCCTGAGAGCTTAAAATAAAAATGAAATGAAAAGAGGAGAAGAGTAGGGTTCGAAGAGATAAGGATGAGGAAATTAGGGTTAGGGTTTAGATAGGAGGGCGTTGGAGGAAGAAAGATGGGCACATGGGCTTCATGCATAGCCGATTTGATTTCTTATATATATATATATATATATATATATATATATTATTTATTTAATTGTATTTAGATTATTTTATATTTTATTTAATTAATTAATTAACGTTTTAAATTATCACTAAGTTTAAATTTAATCGTTTAAATTGTTCAATTTTTAACTATTTATTAATAAAACAAAAAAATAATAATAATACACAAAAATATATATTTAAATATATGTTTCAAATCAAAACTAAGTATTGTAATTAATTAAAAGCAATTATGATTAATTAATTAATATTTTTTTAAACTATTAATTAAATGAGTGATTAATGTTAATGTTAAATTATGTTTTAGGTTTAAATTTATATCATGTTTTAAATTATATTATATTTTTTTTAAGTTTAAAACTAGTTAAAGTGATTAATTAGTTTTAAACTGAAGGTTTAAGGACTTAGACTAGGACAATGGGAGGGGGGATTTCATACGCGCTAGGAAGGTAAGTTAGAGGATTAGGCGAGAGGGGTACAGTGCTNATTAATTAAATGAGTGATTAATGTTAATGTTAAATTATGTTTTAGGTTTAAATTTATATCATGTTTTAAATGATATTATATTTTGTTTAAGTTTAAAACTAGTTAAAGTGATTAATTAGTTTTAAACTGAAGGTTTAAGGACTTAGACTAGGACAATGGGAGGGGGGATTTCATACGCGCTAGGAAGGTATGTTAGAGGATTAGGCGAGAGGGGTACAGTGCTAGCATAACTACAGAGCGAAAGGGTCAGTAGTTTCCTTAGGCGAGAACACCAAGCTTAGACACTTAACCCTAACCTAGCCAATCCCCTAAAGAGATTAACATCTGTATACAAACAAGTAAAAGAAACTTACGCCTAACCCTGTTTTCTAGTTAAGTTGCGCAATGAGAAATGTCCTTGAACTCACCCTGACAACTTTGGTTGATGTAGGTTAAATCATACAGGATGGTTAGGACTCGAGGGAGTCAAGGCAGAGGAGCATCGTCACAGGCACCGCCAACACTGCCATCGCCGCTGCCACCATCGCCCAAACTAGCTCTCATACAACTCTCATTAGAGGCCATAAATGAGACTTTAAAAGGGCGAAAACCAATAGAGATCGAAGTGGAACCCCCACCATCTGGAATGGGTAATCCAGAAGAATCAAGGGATTCAGGGTGAGGACCTCCACCCGATGACATCACTCAAGAATTGCAGAAGATCAAACTTCCAGAATTTGCCGGGGGTCACGCCAGTGAACACGCATACGCATGGTTGGAAGGCATGACAAGGTGTTTTTCCTTAAGGGACTATGCGTCCACCTCAAAGGTGAAGATAACAATTTTTCAGTTAAGAGACAACGCCTTGAACTGGTGGAGCAACCTAGAAAGACAACTACATCTTACCCTAGACACTGTATCTTGGAAACTTTTTGAGGAGAGGTTCCGAAGGAAATATCTGCCAGCTTACTATGAGGAACAACAAATAGGAGCGTTTCATGCTCTAGTACAGGGAAACAAAACCATAGAGGAATATGAGATTAGGTTTATGGAATTGGTCAAGTATGTTTCGTATATGGATAATGACCAATGACATGCATAACACTTTGTCTATGGGATAAACCCTAAGATAAGAGCTATGGTGCAGAGGTGGAAACTGTCTTCAGTAGCGGAAGCTATGGAAAATGCACATTATGCGGAGGAACACATGAACTTAACCGGAGGTACGAGACCGACCTTTCCGCATTGTCCTGGATTCGTAGGGAAGGCCCCTGGGACATTTCCCAGGGGAGGGGCTCAAGGCCACCTCCATATGGTAACAGAGTCACACCAAGGACAATAGCCGTAGGGATTTCAATGGCAGTGAGTGTAGCATCTTGTTCATTACCAATGATGTAGACAGGTCCATGACCATCTCAGGGAATAGCTAGCAGGGGCAGGGGTTCTAGGGGAAGGAACTCATTTCAGAGATAGTCACATAACAATGCATAGGTTCAACCCCGTGTTACCTGTTGAGGATGTGGAGGACCCCATTACCAACGTGACTGGCTAGAGTTGCAATCAGGATTTGTGCATAGAGAAGGAAAGGCCCCGATGGGAAGAGTAAGTAGCAACCACCAGATTTACGCAGCGGTTAATAATCGCCAGGCCGAACATCAATCCACCGTGGTGGAGTCATCAGGTACGCTAAATCATATCAATGTTAAGATTTAATTTGATTCTGGTGCAACAGATAGTTTCATTTCATGATCTTCATTAGAAAAGATTGGGTTGGCAGCCTATGAGCATGATGACTTTAAACAAGTCGAGATGGCTTGGGGGGAAAAACAAGCGGTAGGACCTAGCATTGATAATTGTATAGTAGACCTGGGAGTGTGTACCACCAGGTTGAAGGTATACGTCACTGCTCTTGGGGCAGATGACCTAATCATTGGAATGGATTGGTTAGAAGCTCATCGATCTTTGGTAGATTGTTTCACAAAAAATGTGTTTTGTGTAGATGATGAAGGAAGGCCAATGGAGATCCAGGGTGTACGGAGAAAAGTGCCATTACGCTTTATCTCAACTATGAAGGTTAAGCGATTCTTGAGGCAAGGGTGTCAACTATATGTAGTGTAAGCAGTGAATGAAAGGAAGGGACCCTCATTAGATCAGTACCCGGTATTGTCAGAATTTAAGGATGTTTTTCCGAACGAGTTATAAGGGTTACCTCCTGAGAGGGAGCTTGATTTTACTATTGAGCTAAAACCTAGTGCAGAACCAATTTCCAAAACTCTGTATCAAATGAAAGCTCCAGAACTTTGTGAGTTGCAAATGCAGTTGAAAGAGTTACTGGACTTAGGGCTAATCAGACCTAGTGTTTCACCTTAGGGTGCACCAGTAATTTTTGTAAAGAAGAAGGATGGTTCCTCATGACTATGTATAGATTACAGGGACTTGAACCATGCTACAGTGAAAAATAGGTGTACGGGTAAAATCATGAAGCTGGGTAACACTTTCGTGACAATCGNTGTTTTTCCGAACGAGTTATAAGGGTTACCTCCTGAGAGGGAGCTTGATTTTACTATTGAGCTAAAACCTAGTGCAGAACCAATTTCCAAAACTCTGTATCAAATGACAGCTCCAGAACTTTGTGAGTTGCAAATGCAGTTGAAAGAGTTACTGGACTTAGGGATAATCAGACCTAGTGTTTCACCTTAGGGTGCACCAGTAATTTTTGTAAAGAAGAAGGATGGTTCCTTATGACTATGTATAGATTACAGGGACTTGAACCATGCTACAGTGAAAAATAGGTACCCAATGCCACGAATAGATGACCTCTTCGATCAGATGAAAGGAGTGGCGGTATTCTCAAAGATCGATTTGTGATCCGGGTATCATCAGTTAAGGATTAAGGAAGGCGATATCCCAAAAACTTCCTTTCGAAATCGGTTTGGGAATTATGAGTTTTTCATAGTACCTTTCGGATTGACCAATGCGGCAACAGTATTCATGAGTCTCATGAACGACGTATTCCGGAAGTATTAGACCATTTTTTACAAGTCTTTCTAGATGACATCCTTATCTATTCCAAGAATGAAAGAGAACATGAGGAACACTTATGAGTGGTGTTGTCGTGCCTTAGAGAGAATAAATTGTATGGGAAGTTGTCAAAGTGTTCCTTCTTCTAGAAATAAATTCATTATTTAGGTCATATAATTTATGGCGAAGGAATCTCTGTGGACCCAGAAAAGGTAAAGGCCATTATGGAGTGGCCAGTGCTGAAAAATGCCCATGAGGTGAGAAGCTTCGTGGGGCTAGCAGGTTATTACCAGAGATTTGTGGAAGGATTCAAAAAAATAGTGAAACCCATCACCACTTTGTAGCACAAGGGGGTCAGGTATGAATGGACAGAAGAATGTGATAGTGCATTCATTGAGCTTAAGAGGTTACTAACTAGTGATCCAATTCTACTAGTGTTAGATATGGAAAAGGACTTTACAGTCTGCACGGATGCCTCTAAGCAAGGGTTGGGGGCCATGCTAATGCATCATGGAGGAGTGATAGCGTATGCATCAAGGAAGTTGAAGAAACACAAAGAGATATACACAACTCATGATTTAGAGTTGGCAGTTGTAATGCTAGCTCTGAAACTTTGGAGGCACTATCTTGTGGGGCAAAACTTTGAGATCAAAATGGACCATCGAAGTTTGAAACATCTCTTCACTCAAAGGGATCTGAATGCCAGGCAAAGGCGATGGAGTGATTTTATGAGTGAGTACGATTTTGGTATTTCATACATCAAGGGAAATGAAAATGTGGTCGCAGATTCATTGAGAAGGAGACCACGTGTCTTCTCCCTGGTACCTTTAAAGGTCAATCTGAGGGAACGTGTGTTGACACAACTCCAAGGAGACAGTTGGTATTTAGAGGTTACTTCAAACCTCTAGAGCGGGAGGCAGTTAGATCCAAAGCATGAAGGATATAGTCTGGAAGCAAACAGACTATTGAGATATCGAGGAAGGATGTACATCCCTGAAAATGGGGATATTCGAAGCATCATACTGAAGGAATCCCATAGAGCACTTTATTGTGCGCATCTGAGTGTGAAGAAGATGTATGTAGACATGAGGAATCTCTTCTTCTGGGTAGGCATGAAGCGCGATGTAGTCCATTTCGTCGCCAAATGCCTAGAGTGTCAACAAGTGAAATCTTACCACCATCACCCGGCAGGCCTCCTACAACCACATGATGTTCCTATGTCCAAATGGGAAGTCATCTCTATGGATTTTGTTGTGGGGTTGTCGCTCACATCTCATAGACACAATGCGATTCTTATGATAGTTGATAAGTTAACTAAGAGTGCTCATTTTATTCTGGTTAGAGACACTTACGATGTCACTGATGTGGCACGTGTGTTTGTAAGCGAGGTTATCCTTTTGCATGGGTTACCTAAGAAGATCATTTCCGATAGGGACTCCAGATTCACTTCTAGGTTTTGGACAAGTTTTCAGTCAGCATTGGGGACTCAGTTTAACTTAAGCACAGCTTATCATCCTGAAATAGATGGGAAAACCAAGAGAGTAAATGAAGTCATTGAAGACATGCTTAGGATGTATGTCATGGATAATCAAACCCGGTGGGACAAGTACCTACCTTTGGTAGAGTTTGCCTACAATAACAGTTTTCATAGCTCCATCGGAATGCCACCCTACAATGCTCTGTATGGGAGTCCATGCAGAACGTCATTGGGTTGGGATAGATTAAAAGACCGAGTAATAGTTGGGCCAGAATTGATTCAAGAGACGGAGGAGTAGGTGATTCAGATTAGGTAGAGACTAAAGGAAGCACATGATAGGAAGAAAAGTTATGCGGATGCACACAAGACTGATCGAAGTTATGAGGTGGGAGACAAGGTTTTCATTTGTATCAGGCCTAATAAGAGTACCATACGGTTCGAGAAGGGGACAAAGTTGTCACCTCGATTTATAGGACCATTTAGAATCCAAAAGAAAATTAGACCCATTGCCTATGGTCTCGTACTACCACCCCACTTGCATAAAACTCATAATGTTTTTCATGTATATGTTTTAAATCGTTATGTTGCTCATGAATCGCATAAACTAAATTGGAAGGAATTGTAGGTATCAGACGTGGGAAATCTCACAGTAGAAACGTTACGCATATTGAACCGTAGAGTCTGACAGCTTAGGAACCATCTGGTAGACCAAGTTAAGGTCCAATGGGACAAGTATAGTCCAGGATATGCTACTTGGGAAGACGTCGAGACATTACGAAGAGACTATCCCTCACTTTTTTGACCACCTCAAGAATATGTTTCTCAAAGGTAGGGTGTATGTAATACCACCTTTTGACTTAAACAACCAGGATTACCTGAGGCCTACTTATATTATTGTCTATTCATAGTGAAACTATTAAATGATACACTTAAAATTTTAAGACATATGAACCTTTATGAATGTTATATGTATTTGAATAATGATGGATATGATGCAATATATTGTGAGAATGTAAATTTTATGAATGTTTAAATGTTATTGATGATGATGGATATGATGTGACATATTGTGTGAATGTGAATCCTATGAAGGTTTAAATCCTAGTAGAATGATGTG
>JASDQU010298747.1:0-14049 GCA_032191745.1 Picea mariana
GCATTGTGGTATATATAATAGTGCTCCCTTACGAATTAGTTTCTCCATCTGATGTGAGGGTACAATTTGGGTATGCAGAGAGTTTGGAACCCAGACAACTTATGTTTTTCCTCTTGGCATTTGAATTTAACAAAGTTCTTTTGGTGATTTGTGGCACAAGTACCTAATGTTTGTATTCATTGACCCCTAACCAAAACCTTCATATCTAGGACTTGATACACAAAAAGATTTAATCTCCTTGCAACATTGATGTCAACAAAAATATGGTTAGAACTGTAACTTTGCTCTTTTTTATATGCCCCTTTAATTTTGATGTTTGTGATTGGGTAATAACAGTTATGGTTGCTAACAATATTTTTGGTGTTTTCTCGTCCTCTGATTTTGACATAACACTTTGAGGGTTGCATGATTCTTTTTCATATGTTTCTTCAATATCTGAGTCGTCTTCTTTATCTGCCTCCACATTTATATAATGTTTTTGAGCCTAGCATCCCATATCTCTCCAAATTTCATACATTTTCCTTCCCTTCATCTTTGGCCTTCCAAACTATGTTTATTTCCTTATTGTAGATGCAATGGAAGATATTTTGATTTGTCAGTGTTTGTGGTTTTGGGAGACTTTCATCTTGAATAAACCTTGTCATATTTTTGGAATGGCCTATTTAGTTTAACTTCTACAATTTTCACCTTACATCTGACCTTTCCATGATTGTAACACTATGCATTTCTACTATGTTATTTATGTGAAGATTTAATTTGGACACATACTATTTGGAGTAGTTGATCTTGCGTTAACTCAAGGACTTGCATTGCCAATATTTCCCAGTCATTCATGTATTCATATACATCGCATTTTTTTAGTATTCTGGTCAGAATTGGAAAAAGGTCTTTTTTTGTTACACCTTGGAATATCTTAAAGAAAATATCTTTCAATGTATCCTAGTTATATGAACAAAATACTTTGGAGGCCTTCCACCACATGTACCAATTGTATGTAATGCCTTCAAGTTGCATGGAGGTGTACTTGATTTTTTTTGTTGCAGTCTTGAACACCATGTATTTCGAGTATTCCTCTGCTTTGTTAATCTAAGTCACACTTTGTTTTTCATTTCCATTGAATTTTGATAACTCTAATTTTACCCTCATCAGATACACCTACATTGGTTGATTTGTATAGGAATGTAGTTGGATAAGGGTGACCAGTAAGCCATTCTTGGATATGCTTGGTTGTCGATTAGTTCTAAGCCATTCGTAGATATTCTTGGTAAGTTGGTTGTGGATTAGTTCTACCTTCCTAGGTTGGTCATTTTCATCAATTAAGTTGTCCAAAGACTCTTTGTTGAGTGCCATTAACCCTTGTGGCTTTTCTTAATATGGTCCTTCAATGCATCCTTGTTTTTAGTGACTTCTATGTTACTTCTGTTATTTCTATTACTTCTTTTTTTAATGCATCATGATTCTGTGCAACCTCCAACCTCAAAATTCCATGGTCCTACTTGAAATT
This sequence comes from Picea mariana, assembly GCA_032191745.1. Classification (NCBI taxonomy): domain Eukaryota; kingdom Viridiplantae; phylum Streptophyta; class Pinopsida; order Pinales; family Pinaceae; genus Picea; species Picea mariana. Next base: position 1,505 of record JASDQU010298747.1, read on the forward strand.
GTGTTATTTATTACTTTAACACACCATGGTTCTGTGAAATTCCCTACCTTAGATTATCACGGTTCCACTATAAATCCTTCTTGAATTTTGCCTGCTTCTCAATAACCTACTTGTATTGGCACTCTAGTTTTTCCAACCAGATATTAATATCTGCATTGCCCACCATTTTCCTTGTCTTTGGAGGAGAAATTTTAATTTTTGTTGTTTAATCACTGGTGGCTAAGTGATCGAAGCATTGTGCATGTACAATTTCCCTACTACACACAATTTGTTGCTATACAAATTTCAACATTATCTAGGAGATACTTTTGGGTGTGGATCCCAAAACCTAGTATGCATCAAGTGCAGGTGCAAGAGCCCTATAGGTGAATCCATTACCTTTGCATCCAAGAAGATAACATAGAATCAAGATGACCAATGCTGCTAGAAGGCACTGCCAAAGGTAGAATTGTATGCAAGTTGTTACATGACAATTTAAACAAACCTACACAACCTAGAATCTATTTACATTCACTTTAAAAATTGTCTAAATTTTAAATTGACTCCTTAAAGGATACTTTAACCTTTTGTCCAAGCTAGAAATTGTTAAATGATATGTTTGGTAAGATTTTAAAGTAAGTATGCATCCAACAGATTTGGAATCCCCAACCATATCACCCTTCCCCTTTAGGCAGATTGTATGAATGCAACCTAAAATTATACCTTGAATTGAGAAAGAGACAAAAAGTATTTCCATTGCTTTGACATATATCTATGGGCACAACCAACAATCTAACATAAGGTTGTGAATTTTAGCTTCTAACTCACCTTTTGGTTAAGCATCTACCAAAATGTTGTTTTTAGATAAAGACAAAATAAGGATATTAATATTTTATCATAATTGGGAAAAAGACTTGAGCAAGATTGTAGTCTATGTTTGTGGCGTAGTGATAAAGGAATCCATTCCCTTCCTCTTGATCTGTATTGATTCTATAAGTAGAGAAAAACAAACTGCCTTCTAAATATCAGTGAACCTAAAAACATTCCTTGGGAAAGACTCACAAGCATTATTCATCAACCTCATATGTAGTGGGAGCATTCCCTAAACCAAGTTAGTGAAATTTCATGATACCCATCTCTAATGGTAACTGTCATATCCTCTCTTTCATTCTTGGGGATCCAAACTTGATAGCATCTACTCCTTAAACCATCCTTGGACAGAATATGAAGAGATTCCAGATACTGAAGTTAATGTGGGCACCATGGTCCAAACGGAGGTGGCCAAACAACTCAGTTGCATTGAAGCCATGATTCAAAACCTGTACATATCTAGCCAAGTACTAACAACAAACAACAGAATTGGTGTAAGTGACAGTGAACTAAGCAACAAAACCTCCAGAATCAAAATCAACAGCAGCCAAAGAGATAAAATCTGAAAATATAAACAATGATCAAAACAGTAGATTCTAAATACTAGTTCTGCAAACAAATCACTCTGATACAATCTGAACTCTCAATCACATCTGCTTATATTAACTGTAAGAAAGACATGCAGTGACTCAAAACTAGAATCAATCCACCGCACACTCTACCTTGCTTTTATAGGACAAGATGTCTAGTTTTCTTACAACAATAGAACCATCTCTATGGACCACCTTCTAACCCTAGCTTCTTAAAACAAAGTGCCCATCCAACATGAAGGGCTTCCTAAAATAGAAAATCCTAAAGCTCTCTAGAGGAGCACACCAAAATTGCATGAGAGGAACCCTTAAATGGAGTGCCCAACATGGAGAAGACAGATTACATAAATGCATGTGTGCTCTAGCCTCGAAAAAGCACCCCATCTAATCTTGGAAGAACTCTCTCAAGTGATTTTCCAAATTCAGAAAATTATGGTAAAAATAAAACAACTCTAATTCTTAGTTGTTCTAAATTGAACTATGTATAACACTTTCTAAACAAAAAACACGTTCATTAAAGCAAATAGCAAGAACATGAAATATCCCAACACCCTCTGCCACTGTCACATAACTACCATGCACCCTCTATGACTTTCACATGACTGCCCATTGCACTCTACCATTGTCGCATAACTGTTGTATGCTTCCAAGAGGCTTCTTCATCTATGCCATCATACACTGTTGCATCAAGATCGATGCATGTCTTCTTGAGTGCACCAGGATGTGGGGAGATACCTTTTGAGCAACCAAGTAGCACTAACATTGTGGTCTTTAGACCTCAAACATAGGGTTTGCCACATTTGAAGGTTGGAGTTCAAATTTCTTCAAATTTCAAAGTCTGCTTTAAATTAGCCTAGGATATTTTTTTTAAACCATAACTGGGGAATTTGATATTGATCAAAGCTTTGGTAGTGCCAATAGAAAATTTACATCACAGTTCTGTTTCAATTTTTTTGAGCAAAAAACAATGCCAACGACATAGTAACATACCTATTACAGAGCCTATCTATATCTTTAGACAATATTTCCCAGTATTTCTTGATGTTATATAGTCTGCAATATAAACCTAGAATTATAACAACCTTAAAAAACATAATACTTAACAGAAAATATGGTGACTTGTTGCTTCTTCTAGGTCAGTGTTCGATGGGACAGAGTTCCTGGTGTTCATTCTCATGGAGAAAACAAGTGAACTTATATTTAAACATAACTAAACTGAAGTGTTCATTCTCATGATGACTTAAACATAAGTGAACTTATATTTAAGAACACAAAACACTGAAGATTATAATATAGGAGAAAACATATCCTCTTCCCAGAATAGGTTGATTAGATGAATAACCTACTGAATCAAAGTATTTATGCTTTAATAAGACCTGCAATATAGTTTGAAACACTTCAACTATGGTCCCTTGTAATAAGTCTTCCAACACAGGGCCACTCTGATTCAGAAGCCTAATCAATAAATAAGAGATCATCCCCAGGACAGAGGACCTCTACAAATGCCAAGTCTATAATAGATATCAACCTGCACAGAGTGGCCCTCACTATGTAATCATTTCAGTGTGTTTCTAGGGTTGGGCTCAACACTCATTTATTATATTCCTAACCAGTTAAGATCCAACTTGTCATTATGTGAGCCCATAACTTCTCTTGGAAAGGACACCATACCTCTTGGGTTGAGTATAAATACAGACTCAAGACTTGTTTGTAACATCAACATGAGCTATTTATCTCTTATACAAGTGACTTATTCTTTTAGCCTATGGGCATCACCAAGTTTTTGTAAACCAGGGTTTCTAATCATCTTCTTTACAACTGATCCAAAGATTATGGCTAAAGGCATTGCTCACTTTTTGACTTAAAAACCAAACCATTAGCACCCCATTTCGATGATTTAGTACAGGAGTTCAATTACAATGTAGCCATCATAATCATCTACATTGTCATGTATATGCACACTGTTATAAAGTTGTCTAGATTGTGCTCTTAATTGCTCATCAACTTCAAAATATTCACTCTACTCTACTATGAGATGAATCATGACCAATAATATTACTTCTGAAATAAAATAAAGAAAACAAAAATATGAAATTGAATGCATCAAGCTGGCAAGTCAGAAAAAGGCATCAGTGCAAACCTAATTTCAATAAATCCAAAAGGAGTGAAATAACACATCCTATGCAATAAGAAATAATGTGGCAATTGTCTATGGTAAATAGTAGTTATAGTACACCATTTTTTCACATCGAAGTGAATTCCTTCCTAATGTTAAGTGGATTGTTGTGGTTGAAATCATAGCCTATAAACACAACATAATCAAGAAACAATAGCATTTATCCTTAGGAGTCATAAATCCTAATTTGATGTGGATGCATGCAAACCTAATTTGGATAAATCCAATAAGGACCAAAATAACACCATCGACTACAACAAGATATATATGGAAACTGTCTACAGTACATGGCAGTTGGTACATGGTTTCATGATTCATCACAATGAAGTGAGTTTCAATCAAATTTTTGGTGGATTGTCGAGGCAGAAGCCATAGCATGTAACTAATCAAGAAAACAATAGAAGAGAAGCTCATATTGCTCAAAGAGAAGCCTCTAATTCCGTTATTATATTTACTTCTAGTATTTAGGTTATAATTAGAATTGGGATATTGTGATGCAGGAGCATCGCCAACATCAAGCGAGCCAGCGTGGAGGCACCGGACAGCTGGACAACCACCTAGCGCACATTTTCAATTTCTCTTAGATTTGATGCGCCAACCTTAAATATAGCCATTTATTGGAAGCGCACTTGTATAATGTAACGGACCTTGAGCGATTCACTCTCGTCCTTAGGTAGATGGAGGCATTTATGATAATAAATGTATGTAGGTAGAATTGAATGAGTAGATTAGACAGTTTTAGAAGGAAAGAAGGAAACGGGATATAGACACCCTCATTGTGTATTGTAACATTAGCAACATACAGGAATAGAAGAACATGCAGAGAGCTGTGTAAGAACACCCATGTACAGATATTTGAATTAATAGAAAGCTTTGGTTCAAATTCATGGTGTCATGTTTACTCTCGGTGTATGTATGTTGATTTATGTGCTCATGGATGTTTACTTCCTATTATACATTTTCTTTATATGCTGTGTATATGATTTCATGTTTGAATTTGAAGTCTGAAAGGGAAGTAGAATGAGTTTCAATTGTTTCTTTATCTGAGCAAGAATTCCTGCAAGGAGTGCAGTTGAAGTCGTCCGCAAGGAGTGCGTTGACAGAAGGCTTAGATAGTTTAACTTTTGTTCTCATTCACCCAAAAGTGCATTTGGGGAACAAGAGCCATGCAAGGAGTGCGCAGGCTAGGAAAATCTCAGAGTTGTGAATCTGAGCAAAACATTGAGAGACCGTTGCTGCAGGAGCACGCAGAGTCGAAGGATTTCAACACTTGGAAGTGGTTGAAGATTGCTGCAAGGAGTGCATGCAAAGGTTTTCTTTTCCGGGGATTTGAAAGTCATGGAAAAGCTCAGGAAGGATAAGGCCTTCAAGTAGTTGAATAATAGTGCAGGAAAGTTGAGCCTAAAAGATTCAAGAGGCGTCGTAAGATTTGCGCGCAGGAGGATAAGTTTGTGAAGGAACACTTAGTCCATTTGCAGAAATTGTCAAAGAGGAACGGACGGTCAAAATTCTCCGAGGAGGATTCACGAAATCCCGTGAGCCGTTAGACCTTGCAGAAGATAAAGGGAGATACGACAGGTATTTCCAGAGGTTCTAAGCTCAGGAGGGGCAGGACCGTAGATCTGAACCACAAGGACCATCAGATTTACACGTGGAATTTCATATCGGGGTTTCATGGGTGGAAGTCCCGTAAACATCACAATAGGAATTGCGAAATCACGAAACACGATATCCTGAAAAGCTAAGAGGGTTCATGTGGGGCCACGGAGGAGTCAGTGGGTGGACAGGTGGCATGCCATTTTGGAGTTTCANAAGTTCCGAACTCTTTGCATTAGGATTCGCGATACCGCGAAGTCCGAAATGCCAATGAAGTGAAAGGTGTTGAAAAGTCAAAAATCGCGCTTGTATCAGAGTTTCGGCTAATTAGGATTCGGGAGTCGGGGAGACAAGCTGTTCGACATCACGAGTGCCGAAATCGCGATAGAGAAAATCCTGAAAGGACAAAGGAAAGGTCATCGTTGACTATTTTCGAGTTTCGGGGATTCGAGAGACCAACGCTCGACCATTGGATTCACGAAGTTGCGAAGTACGATCTCCCAAATACAAGGGGTATTTCACAAGGTGAATTGTGGGTGCAGATTTCCCGAAAGGGAAATAGAGGAGCCGTTTAGATTTCTTTGGGACGTGGTAAAGGAAATATCCTGTGTGCACGCATACCTTTTGACCTGCGGATTGTGAAGGGAGTGATGTCACCATCAGTTTGGTATCAGAGCACAAAAAGGTTCTTTTCTTTCTGTAGCAGAGAAGATAAGGATTCATCATGCCGCCAAGGAGAAGGGACAGACAATCATCTGATCCAGAGGAGAGGGAAATCTCGAGAAGAAGGGGTAGGCAGATGCAGAATCCAGAAATGGAGAGAGAGATGCGTGATCTACGAGCTAGACTCGAAGACATGGAAACAACACAAAGGCATACAGTCAGTGCTAGGAATCTTAGTGATTCCGAAAGAGAAATTGAAGCTGAACAAGAAGAAGAAGTTACAGTCAAAGATGTCGCAAATGAACGCTTGATCAAAGCTATTGCAAGGATGGGTACAAGAGGGAAAATGGACATTCCAGTTTACGAGGGAAACTTGGATGCAGAGGAGCTTCTAGATTGGATTAGAGCTCTAGACACATACTTTGACTATGAAGAAATCGAAGAGGAAAAGAAGGTCAAGCATCCTGTCACAAGATTGAAGGGACATGCAGCATTGTGGTGGGATGAACTACAAGCTGATAGACGCTGCAAGGGAAAGAAGAAGATCAAAAGTTGGGACAGGATGATTGCGAAGATGAAAGAAAAATTCATCCCCAGAGACTATCAGATCACTTTGTTCAGGAGAATGCAGAACCTGAGACAAAAGTTGATGTCAGTGAAAGAATACACTAAAGAGTTCTACAAACTGAACATTAGGGCAGGTCATCGGAAGAGCGATGATGAAAAAGTCGCCAGATACATGAATGGCCTGAGATATGACATCCAGAATGAGATGAGCATGTTGACCATCCGAACGGTGGAAGACGCTTATCAATTGGCTCTGAAAGCTGAAGAGAAGCTGAGCCGAAAGCAGAGTCAAAGAGGTCGAGGTAGAAGTCAACCCAGAGGCAAATCAGTTGCCCAGGATAAAAACTAGAAGCCCAAGGAAGACTGGAAGAAACCTCAGACTCAAATTGAGAGAGGTGGAACCTCACAGCGAGGGCAATATGCTGAGCAGAGAGGACAACATAATGAGTAGAGAGGAGATTATGCCGATAACAACACTTTTCCTCATACTAGAGGTAGAGGAGGAGGAAGAGGTGGAGTGATAAAATGCTTCACATGTGCAAAGAATGGGCACAAGTCTTACAAGTGTCTAGATAAAAAGAAAGATGGAGGAGAAGCTCACATCACCGAGGCACAGAGGCAGGATATTGAAGCAGAAGATGCTGAAGGCAGAAGATAGTTGATGATGCGAAAATCTCTTTTGACACTAGAGAAGGAGGTGGAGAGTTCAGTCCAAAGGAACAGGCTTTTCCAGACTGCTTGCAAGACCAAGGATAGGGTATGAAAGGTTATTGTAGACAGTGGAAGAACTGATAATCTTGTTTCAATCGAGATGGTAGAAAAGCTGGAGCTGGAGACGATCGGTCATCCGAGCCCATACAGAATTTCTTGGTTGCAAAAGGGACATCAGGTAACTGTCACTAAAAAGTGCTTAGTTGAATTCAAGATAGGAGGATATAAAGATAAAATCTTGTGTGATGTTATTCCTATGGATGTTTGTCATCTATTGCTGGGTAGACCATGGCAATATGACAGAAATGTGATTCATGATGGGAGAATGAACACATACACCCTAGAGAAGAATGGGAGAACTCACATGTTGCTTCCAATCAAGGATAAGGAAGTGAAACCAGAAGTAAGCAACACTGTACTTCTTATGAGTGGGAAGGAACTTCTTACTGAGGTAAAGAAGAAGGAAGAACCGCAATTCATTGTGGTCAGGAAACCGAGGATTGTTTTGACCAGCACAAGAGTTGATGATTTACCAAAAGAGATTTAGGAACTGCTAGAAGAGTTCGCTGATATAGCAGTGGACGAATTACCTTGTTCGTTGCCACCGATAAGAAGTGTGAGTCATCATATTAATCTCATACCAGGATCCAGTTTACCAAACAAATCCGCGTACAGATTGACGCCACAAGAGAATGAAGAGGTCAGAAGAAAAGTCCAAGATTTGATGGACAAAGGGTTGGTCAGAGAGAGCTTGAGTCCATGTGTTGTTCCAACAGTACTCAGTCCGAAGAAAGACAGAGGCTGGAGGATGTGTACTTACTCGAGGGTGATCAACAAGATAACCATCAGGTACAGATTTCCATTGCCGAGGATGGATGATCTGATGGATTTCTTGAGTGGAGCAAATTACTTTTCAAAGATTGATTTAAAGAGTGGATATCATTAGATTTGCATGAGAGAAGGTGATGAATGGAAGACAACATTCAAAACCAACGAAGGGTTGTATGAATGGCTTGTTATGTCGTTTGGCTTAACAAATGTGCCAAGTACCTTCATGAGGTTGATGAACGAAGTCCTAAGGGAGTTCATCGAAAAAATTGTCATTGTGTATTTGGATGACATACTGATTTACAGTAAGACAGTAGCAAAGCATATGAAGCATTTGGCTACAGTGATGAAGAAGCTACAGCAGGAGAAGCTGTTGATAAATATGAAGAAGTCCTCATTCATGAAGATAGAGCTCATTTATCTGGGATTTGTTATTTCGGCAGATAAGTTGAGAATGGATCCAGATAAGGTGGAGGTGATCAAAAATTGGCCATCACCGAAGAATATATTCGAGGTGAAGAGTTTTCACGGATTAGCTAGTTTCTACCGAAAATTCATCAGGAATTTTAGTGGAATTAGTGCAACAATGATGGACACAGTAAAGAAAAGACATAAATATTTTCACTGGACAGAAGAGGCTGAGAAGAGTTTCAATTTGTTGAAACGGAAGATCACGGAACAACTAGTTTTGGTGTTGCCAGATTTCCAAAAGACATTTCAGGTGAAATGCGATGCAAGAAGATTTGCAATAGGGGCAGTCTTGAGTCAAGAAGACAGGCTGATTGCATATTTCAGCGAGAAGCCGAATGAGGCGAAAGTGAAATACTCCACATATGATAAGGAGTTCTATGCTATCATACAGTCATTGAAGAAGTGGAGGCACTACTTGATCCTGAAGGAATTTTTTTTATATAGTGACAATCATGCATTACAATTTGTGAATCAACAAGAGAAGTTGAATCAGAGACATGTAAAATGGGTAGAGTATATGCAGAACTTCACATTTGTGATTAAACATATTTTTGGTACTGCTAACAAAGTTTTTGATGCTTTGAGCAGGAAGTGTTTGCTATTGCAGGAGTTCAAAGTCAAAATGTTGGGTTTTGATGATCTCAGGGACATGTACGCAGATGATCCAGATTTTAAGGAAGCGTATGAAGTAGCTGAGAATCCAGTTCTCAGAGATAGAATCCAATGGGCCGAATACATGATCTAGGAAGGATTGTTGTTTAAGGGCAATCAACTGTGTATTTCGAATTGCTCCATGAGGGAGAATTTGTTGAAGGAGAAACACAGTGGAGGATTGGCCGAACATTTTGGTCATGACAAGATATTCGCAAAGTTGAGCAAATCATACTTTTGGCCAGGAATGTGAGCAGAGTTCAAGAGATTTGTGGACAGATGTAGGATTTGCCAGCATTCGAAGGGAAGAAAATAGAATGCAGGTTTTTATCAACCATTACCCATACCTAAGAGGCCGTGGGATGAAATTAGCATGGATTTCATATTGGGGTTGCCGAGAACACAAAGAGGATTTGACTCAATCTTTGTGGTGGTGGATAGGTTTTCCAATATGGCACACTTTATCCCATGTCATAAAACCAGTGATGCAACTCACATTGCGAACCTGTTTTTCAAAGAAGTCATTCGACTTCACGGCTTACCAAGGAGCATAGTTTCGGACAGAGATACGAAGTTTGTGGGACACTTATGGAGAACATTATGGAAGAATATGGGAACTAACCTGTCGTTTAGTTCTACTTATCATCCTCAGATGGATGGATAAACAAAAGTGGTGAACAGGAGTCTAGGAGACTTACTGAGAAGCTTGGTGACAGAGCACCACAGCCAGTGGGACAATATCTTACCACAGGTAGAGTTTGCGTATAATGACTCAGTGAACAGAAGCACAGGCCAGAGTCCATTTCAGATTGTATATGGCATGCAGCCGAGGGGAGTTTCTAAACTGAGGGATTCAGAACAGACTGCGACTAGGAGTGTAGTGTAGAAGAATTCACAGAGGCGATGAAGGAACTTCACAACAAGGTGAAGGAGCGATTGCAAAATTCAAGTCAGGAGTATAAACGAAGAGAAGATCAGCATAGAAGACAACTTCAATTCAAATTTGGTGACTTGATTCTGGCACACTTGAGAAAGGAAAGGTTCCCGAGAGGAACATACAACAAGCTGAAGATGAGGAAAATCAGACCATGCAAGGTCTTGAAAAAATTCGGGGCAAATGCTTATGAGACTGAATTACTCGATGGGATCAGAATATCTCCGATATTCAATGTCTCAGATTTGTACCCATATAAACCGGAGGAAGCAGGAGCAGAAAATGAGCAGCTAGAGGCTCAGTGGCGAAAGCAGATGCCAGTAGCAGAAAAGCCGCAGATGAAGCGGATACTGGACAAAAGAGTGAGTAAGAAGACTAGGAGAAAAGAATATTTTGAATATTTGGTCAAGTGGAAGGGCCATCCAGTTGAAGATGCTAGCTAGGAGAACGAAGCAGAGATACAAAGGCATGCACAGGAGCCCATGAAAAATTTCAAGCGAGGGAGTATGATGCAGGAGCATCACCAACATCAAGTGAGCCAGCGCGGAGGCATCGAACAGCTGGACAACCACCCAGCACACATTTTGAATTTCTCTTAGATTTGATGCACCAACCTTAAATATAGCCATTTATTGAAGGTGCACTTGTATAATGTAACGAACCTTGAGTGATTCGCTCTCGTCCTTAGGTAGATGGAGGCATTTATGATAATAAATGTATGTAGGTAGAATTGAATGAGTAGATTAGATAGTTTTAGAAGGAAAGAGGGAAATGGGATATAGACACCCTCATTGTGTATTGTAACATTAGCAACATACAGGAATAGAAGAACATGCAGAGAGCTATGTAAGAACACCCATGTACAGATATTTGAATTAATAGAAAGCTTTGGTTCAAATTCATGGTGTCGTGTTTACTCTCGGTGTATGTATGTTGATTTATGTGCTCATGGATGTTTACTTCCTATTATACATTTGCTTTATATGCTATGTATATGATTTCATGTTTGAATTTGAAGTCTGAAAGGGAAGTGGAATGAGTTTCAATTGTTTCTCTATCTGAGCAAGAATTTCTGCAAGGAGTGCAGTTGAAGTCGTCCGCGAGGAGTGCGTTGACAGAAGGCTTAGACAGTTTAACTTTTATTCTCATTCACCCAGAAGTGCATTTGGGGCACAAGAGCCATGCAAGGAGTGCGCAGGCTAGGAAAGTCTCATAGTTGCAAACCTGAGCAAAACATTGAGAGACTACTGTTGCAGAAGCTCGTAGAGTCGAAGTATTTCAACACTTGGAAGTGGTTGAAGATTGCCGCAAGGAGTGTGTGCAAAGGTTTTCTTTTTTGAGGATTTGAAAGCCGTGGAAAAGCTCAGGAAGGATAAGGCCTTCAAGTAGTTGAATAATAGTGCAGGAAAGTTGAGCCTAAAAGATTCAGGAGGCGTCATAAGATTTGCACGCAGGAGAATAAGTTTGTGAAGGAACACTTAGTCCATTTACATAAATCGTCAAAGAGGAACAGACGGTCAGAATTCTTCGAGGAGGATTCACGAAATCCTGCGAGCTGTTAGACCTCGTGGAAGAGCAAGGGAGATACGGCAGGTATTTCCAGAGGTTCTAAGCTCAGGAGGGGCAGGACCGTAGATCTGAACCACAAGGACCGTCGGATTTAGACGTGGAATTTCATATTGGGGTTTTGTGGGTGGAAGTACCGTAAACATCGCAACAAGAATCGTGAAATCACGAAATGCGATATCCCGAAAAGATAAGAGGGTTCATGTGGGGCCACGGAGGAGTCAACAGGTGGATAGGTGGCACGCCATTTTGGAGTTTCGCAGGGTGAATTTCTGAACTCTTTGCATTACGATTCACGATACCGCGAAGTCCAAAATTCCGATGAAGTGAAAGGTGTTGAAAATTCAAAACTCCCGCGTGTATCGAAGTTTCGGCAAATTGGGATTCGGGAGTCAGGGAGACGAGTTGTTCGACATCGCGAGTGCCGAAATCGTGATAGAGAATATCCTGAAAGGACAAAGGAAAGGTCAGCGTTGACTGTTTTTGGGTTTCGGGGATTCGAGAGACCAATGCTCGACCATTGGATTTGCGAAGTTAAGAAGTCCGATCTCCCAAATACAAGGGGGATTTCACGAGGTGAACTATGGGTGCAGATTTCACGAAAGGGAAATAGAAGAGCTTTTTAGAGTTCTTCGGGCCATGATAAAGGAAAGATCCTGTTTGCATGCTGACCTTCTGACCTACGGATTGTGAAGGGAGCAGCGTCACCATCATATTGTAATCTTGCGAGAAATGGAAATGAATATTTATCAACAAAAGTATTGGACTAGTTTCTCCAAACAATGTAAATGAAATAATGATTGAGAATAAATCTTACTATCCAAGCTCAAATACCCCTAAATATGCATAAGAGAAAAGAAGCACTAATATTTGCATTCCAACAACATGGAGTTCACGCATATATGTCATGGAAGCTCAACAATTACTAGCAACATAAGAATGC
>JASDQU010298749.1:3787-14167 GCA_032191745.1 Picea mariana
CCCCACGGTGGTCAGGTCTAAGGCCTCCACAGATGGGTAGTTCACCCACATCCCTCATTACTCATGAGGATCCTCTTCACCTACCATCCTGGCGAGTAATTCATTTTGGGGCCAACAAGCCGCTCTTGGTTCTCCAGGCCAGTGAAGACAAAATACGGTATTGGTTTCGGTGGAAGTTAGCGCCACCATTCCAGGTGCCCTCCACCACCTTTCTTCAGCCATCATGGTCTCTTTGTCAGCACACCCCCCTCTCAGCAGTTATATATATATATATATAATTATTTACATTCATGGACCTTTTTACTAAGGTCCATTCAAATCACACATTCACATCTTTGAGTTTTCCACAGTTCTTGGCCAGCATAATTATTTTTACAGATTGGGGGAAACAGGGTGTTACACTTGTGGGTGTGGCTTTAAGTGCTAACAATCGTTGGTTTTCTAATAATTCGTCTTCATATTGTGTCAAGAATGTTTCCAAATCATTTAGTCCGTGGAAACTGGGAGGTTCTCTGATTTCTATGCCTATCCATCTTACTACACTGTCTATTCTTGCACATCTTCGTGTGGATACTTCGTGTAGTCTCTGCTGCCAGTTTTCTAACTCGGTGTCTGATTCTGTTGTGCATGAGGTAATGGTCCACCAACTGAGTACCCCATATGTAGTTGGTTTTACATAATCCTCATCGCACACAGTTTTTATGTACAACTGGTCGATCTCCTCTAAGTCTAGGAAAGTGGGTTCTACGAACCTTTCCCCTTCCGATGGATCTAGTGGTGTTATGACCCTATATTCTTTGGATTCAAATGTCATTTTCCTAGTTTTCAAATTGATTGTGGTTTGGTTGTCAAATGCCCAATCCAGACCAAGCAGTGTTGGGTAAGGTGTTGTGTTGTCTACTATTTCAATGACTTCAAAATATGCTTTAGTGTGTACCCCATCAAGATCTACTATCACTCCTTTCAGTCTACCTATTGGTAGGACTCTATGCTGGTTTGCTAGTTTTAATTGTACATTTGAGTATACCAGTGTTGGCTCTCCCATACATTGCCAAGTATTCTTGGGTAGCACATTCACTTCAGATATTAGGTCTAGTATAATGTCTCCCATGTTGAAATCCCCAATGTTAGAATTCATTCTAAATTTCCTACTTGTTCTTCTTCTGGTGTGTAGGTGATTAACAGTTTTTGGTTCTAGTTTTTCTTTCGTCTCACTGCTACATTTCTCTAGTATGTTTTTCAATAATTTCACAAGTGAAGGATCACTTAATAATTTCATGCATGATTGAAAAAATCCTTTGATTGTACTTACTTGTCCCTTGGGCTACATTCTGTTGGTATGATCCAATGATGGCGACATCTCATATTCTGGGCCTTCCTTGCATGGTTGCACAGTTGAAGTGAATGTCATGTCCTCCTTCTGAAATTCTTGTCTAGCTTCCTTAAAGATCTCCTTTTATTTGGGCACGTCGAACTACTTCCGTGGCTTAGTGTTCTTCTTTACCCATTGGTTCAGTGTTGGTTCCTGTCGAACTGCGTCATTTCCTGTTTTTGTTCCTCCATGAGTGACTACATTGATGTTTCGTTTGTCATCCCTAGCTTCGGTTGAAATCCATTGGACATTCTAATTGTTCTGGCTCCTCTTTTCCTGAATATTTACTATTAGTGTTGGAGATTCCTCTCTATCATGGTCCGATGCACAACAATACATACAAGTTGTTGGTGGAAGTGGATATTCCCGTGCATAATGTCCCGATTGCTGACAATTGTGACATGTGACTGGTCCTCTCCCGTGTCCGAAACCTCCTCTGGCTCGTCCTCCTCCTCGGTAGTCTGCTCGATCACCTCCTGACATGTTATAATATGGTGCTTGATTGCACTGTGCAGTATTGTACTGGGGTTGTGCCAGGTTATAATGCAACTTCACGTTATTGTATGGTTGTTGCGCAGTATTGTACTGCTGCTACGTAGTATTGTATGGAGATGAGGCTTGATTGAACTGTTGCACTGCTTGCCCAATAATCATTTCGGCCTACACCTTGTATGCATTTGATGTTCTTTCCCACATTAGCTCCATAGTTCTGCAATCTTTTTCATCGTGGCCTATTGACTTACAAAAGGTGCAATATGAATTCTTTGGAATTTTCTGGTATTTATGCATCATCGTGCAGTGATAAGGGTCATGACCCAGTTTCTTTCATATTTCTCACCATAATCCTCCCTATGTTAGTGGACTTGGCATACATGTTGCCATATACTGCCCGAATGTTGGTCATTCATTATTGTGGTGTCCTTTCATTATTGGTGCACCAAATGACTTCTCGTTTGTCCTTGTTCTTATTCGGGTTCAACTGAAATGTTAGATTCTTCAAATCGTCCTTCAATTCCTCAATAGATGGGTCTGTCTGTTGGTACAGGTTCTCTTCTAGTTGCAAGGCTACCTGCGTCTAAAATTTCTATTGTCGTAAGGGATATTTTAAGTGTGGGAGTAGTGAGTTGACAAATAGGTGCCGATGTTGCATCTCGGTCATAAGGTATTTTAGTTTTCCCTTTAGTCCCTTGAATCTCTGGTCAATCTCCCATACAGATTCTCCTGGTTTCTGTCTTATCTTGATCATCTCATTCATGTACTCATCCTCTGACCTCAGCTTCTGGAACGCATTGATCAGTAGTTTCTTAATGTCTGCCAATGTCCTCATCGTCTCAGGGGCACTGTTTGTTTCTAGACTCATGTACCAGTCTAGTGTGAGGTCTTTGAGTGTAATCGCTAGTTGTGCAAGTTTGGTATCTTCATCAGTGATCTGTTTTGCCTCTCAGATATTTGCACAAATGAACAAATTCTTCTTAGTTTATTCTGTTGCTTCTCCTCGAAATTGTGGTAATCTGATAATGGGATCATGTCCTGCCATTTTGAATACTAAACTACTTCCTCCTCCGCACGGTGTAGATATTTGACTAGTACTGCTTGAACTAGCTCCTCTAGTTGTTTCTCCTAGGGTAGATGTACTTCTTGCTGTTGAACTTCCTCTAAAATTTAGTTGTCTAAACGGTGGTGTTCTCTTTGGTGTATTAGTCACACATGGGTTTATGGGTTCCGCACTGACATTAATATCGATAGGATGATTGCCTTATCCTCCCGTTCTTGGGCCACTAGTCTTCCTCTCATACGTTGTGCACAGGATTTCCTCAATTTTCTCTACAGCCTGTAGATCCTCTACCTCTTCCTCATCGCTCACCAAGCCTTCCCTCATGGCTATAGCTCTCCTCTTGGTATTCACCTTATATTTGTAGGTTACTCCTCTATGTGTCGTTCCTGATGATGCCAAGATCCACTTGAGCTAGTCGTCATCCATCATGATCGAGTCCAAGGGTTCCTCCTCCTTCTTGACTTTATCCTCACCTCCTTCCATTTATCCTCTCTCTACCAGTGTTTTCCCCCTTCCCCCATGCACGCATGGAAGTTTAGCTATTTGATTCCATTATCATTACACCTTTGTTATATATCAGTATCTTAATATAAGTATAGAAGGATTGAATGTACCTTCCTCGAGGTCCACGTAAAAATTATTGAGCTACTGCATTGTATGACTTCGTTGTGTCAACTACAAATGCGGTGATGAAAACAACCACAATACTTTCAAGCCAAAAGTCTACTACGTGGGTGAATTTGTTGTTCACCTCTTGTAACTTCTCAATCTGTACCTGAGTCCAATCTAGCTGTCAGATCCGGTTTGTCATGTGGTTATCCTTCAGCCTTAGTATCCATTCCTGTAGTAGATGCGGAAAATCACAGAAAAAGACTTCATGTGGATCCGTAAACACGTATTTATCTAGATATTTGCGAGGTGTGATTCTAGGGTTTCTATTGTCTTACTGTGAAAAATCTATCTCTTTGGTTCTCAGCCAACCTTCGAGTTCTTCTTTCATGGATTTCCAAGGTCTCAACATCCCCTTATAATGGCTCATTGGTCTTCTTGTTTCACTCGTTCTTTTCTCGCTCAATCTATCTCATCTATTCAATCCTCTCTTTTTCCTTCTAACATGGCAACAAAACCATTTGTTGGTTTTCTCCTCTCCTCTACCATCTGAGTTATTGACCCAGGTTTCATGTCTTTTGGGTTCCCAACAAATCCTCTAAAACTATCATCTCTCCTGGTAAACCAGAAGGCAACACAGTACACAAAGTGCACTACGCAGTCTCACCCAAGATAGCTTTAAATGGGTGGTTGTAAGACTCAGGTGTTTACAGCCTAGGATTGAGCATGAGATAGGGGTTTATTAATACAATCCATCTACTATGAATCATGATGTAAATCTAATATTACTCACGAGTGTGCATCTATCCTTCACAGTTTATTTCTCGAACAACACAATCGTATTCCATAGAAATCTATTAAATCATTCATTAAGCATAACAATTAATTGTTGAAAGAAAATAAAGATATACATGTATTCATCACATTACATAGATATTACCATGGTTCACCCCCTCCTGGGATACCACAAATATTTGGCTCTTGGCTCTTTTATTATGGTAGTTTTGAATCTCCAGCGATGCACGCTTACAATTGCCTCAGATGGGGAAGATTTGTATGAGGCGAACTAGATCGCACCAGGCTCTGCATCCTATGATATAATCCTTAGATACTCCTTCTTTCCTTTGTTATTAGCTCAACAACTTACAAAATTGGTCTATAACCATAATACATAACGTATCAACTCGTACATAACTACGATAGAAATTTACAAAATCTGAACTAATACAAAAGTGAATCAATCTCTGTATGATACTTGTGTATCTCTATTTATATATATCAGGCTCTTCATCCATTTACAATGTATTACCAAAACCCTAACCCTACCGACATTAGGTATTCCTCCCATGCATGCATGTTGTTCTTCCTCCAGCTATTGCTTTCCTTATGCATGCTTTCTTGCATGCGCACGTGTTGTGTTACCTTTCAGTTGTAACTTTCATTTTTGCATGCTTTATTTCCCACAATCATCCTTCTTTCCACTTTGGCCTGGTGCCAAAAAATACCGCGTAGTATAACCAAGCACCTCATTATAATGCACCGAGAGGAGATCGAGTAGACTACAGAGGTGGAGGACGAGCCTAAGGAGGTTTCAGATGAGGTAGAGTACCAGTGGTATGTCACAATTTTCAACAACTGGGACATTACGCAAGGGAATGTCCACTTCCACCAGCAACTTGTATGTATTTTCATGCATCATAGCATGATACAGAGGAATGTCCGACACTACTAGTAAAGATCTAGGAAAAGAGGAACCAGAACAACTAGAATGTTTAGTGGATTTTTGCCAAAGCAAGGGATGAAGGATGAAATATCAATATAGTTATTCGTGGAGGAGATAAAATAGACAACGACATTGTTCGACAAGAACCAACACAAAACCTGTGGGTAAAGAAGAACACCGAACCAAGGAGACAGTTCGATGCGCAAAATGAGAAGGAAATATTTACAAAATCTAGACAATAATTTCAGAAGGAAGACATAGCATCGACATCATCTGTGCAGCAAAACAAGAAAGCACCAGAGTATGATATGCCTCCATTATTGGATCATACCAATGAAATGCAACCCAAGGGATAAGTAAATACAATCAAAGTCTTCTTGCAATCATGTGTAAAAGTATTAAATGATCCATCATCTGTGAAAACATTTCAAAACATACTAGAAAATTGTAGCATCATGACGGAAGAAAAACTAGAACCAAAAACTATCAATCACCTACATACAAGGAGAAGAACCAGTAGGGAGTTTAGACTAAATGCCAACATTGAAGATTTCAACATGGAAGACATCATACTGGATCTAGGATCTGAAGTTAATGTATTACCAAAGAAGACATGGCAATGCATGGGAGAGCCCACATTAGGATATTCACTTGTTCAATTGAAACTGGCAAACCAACATAGAGTCCTACCAATCGGAAGACTGAAAGGAGTAATAGTAGACCTAGATGGAGTATGCACTAAAGCAGATTTTGAAGTCATTGAAATAGTGGATGACACCACACCTTATACAACATTTCTTGGTCTGGATTTTGCGTTTGACAACTAGGCCATAATCAACATGAAGACTAGAAAAAATGAAATTTGAGTAAGGGGAATACAGGGTCATCGCACCCTTAGACCCATCAGAAGGGGAGAGGTTTGTGGAACCTACTTTCCTAGACTTAGAGGAAATTGGCCAGTTGTACAGAACAACTATGTGCGATGAGGATTACATAAACCCAACTAAAGACGAGATACTCAGTTGGTGGAGCATTACTTCATGTTAAACAGATTCAGACACCAGTTTAGAGAACTGGAAACAAAGGCTACATGAAGTTTCCAGGAGAAGATGTGCAGGAATAGACCACACAGTAATATGGGTAGGCATAGAAATTAGGGAACCACCCAATTTCCATGGAATAAATGATTTGGAAACATTATTGACACAGTATGAAGACACAGTGTTAGAGAACCAGAGACTGTTAGCACTTGATTTATCACTCAAGGCCACACCCACAAGATGGTGGGCACACACAAAGAGACGATCACGGATTGGTACCAATGTAATCGGTTACTACACATAAGGTTCGGCGCAGAACAGAAAAACAACAAGAAACAGAGGTATGATGGAAAAGGGGCACTAGAAAAACACTTGGAGAAGTGTAGAAGACTATGGAAATTTACACCCCCAGAGGAATGGATTCATCACTTCATACACACCTTAGAGGGCATACCAGCGAATTGGTATATAGACCAGGAATTGTGTAAGGGAACTATGATCTGGATGACATTGCAACAAAATTTTACAGTCACTTTCTCATTCAAGCATGAGAACCCCAACATAAATTCCACGCTTAAATGGATAAAAGGAGTGATATTCATCAAAGCACCAGAAGTAGAATTGATCACAGAAGAAAAACAATGGAACAAACAGACAGTCAAGGCATTATTGTCATTTTACCATGTACAAGAGGAAGCACTGGATGAAGATGATCTGTGTGATATTCAGATTGAATAACAGGAAGGAGAAAGAGAGGTGGACGGACCACACATAGAATCATAAGTCATTTCTGTGCCAATCAAAGTAAATAAAGTCAACATTGGGACAGTTGAGAATCCCAAGATGGTCAACATTGGAGACTACTGAGATGAGCAAATAGTGGAAAGAATAACGGAGTTGATGCGTGAATACAATGACCTATTCCCTATAAAATTTACAGAGATGAAGGGTATAGCCAGAGAGCTAGGATAAATGAATATACCACTAAGACCTGAATCGAGATCGATCAGAAAATGACCATATAGATTAAACACAATATATAAGAAGAAATTCAAAGTTGAGATCGATAGGATGCTCGAAGCATGCATCATAGAAATAGTTAAAGAATCAAAATGGATAAGCTCGATGGTAGTTCAGGACAAGAAACAAGGAGGGATCAAGATATGCATCGAATTGAGGAAGTTGAATGATGCATTCCTACATGACCCATTCCCTACACCTTTCATGGACGAAGTGTTATAAAACATAGGTGGACATGAAGATTACTCATTTACTGATGGATTCTCAGGCTACCATCAAATCAAGATAGCACAAAAAGATAGATACAAGACCACATTTGTGACATAATGGGGATCCCACCAATAAAAAATCATGTTGTTTTGACTGAAGAATGCACCAACAATTTTTTCCAGAGTACTTGTTGGCACAAGGGCAAACCTAGGTTTCAGCTCTAAGAGCGCACCAACAAGCCCTAACTATTGGCCCTTTTGACAACACCTCCGAAGAAGATGCGGCCTCACCCGAAGCAACTATGGGTGGGTTGCAGGATAGATATGTCTACAACCAAGGGGAATATCAAGTGGATCTAATACTAGAATAGTACATCATGCATATATCACTTATCAACTTATATCTACTCCACACAACTATCTATCAGATCTAACACAGTAATGCAATAGTAATATATCAAAGGGAAAATAACATAGCATCAATCACACACTTCTCAAGGTATATGTGGTTCACCCTCTCCCTAGGGCTACGTCCACAGAACTATTATTTATAATATCTTAAGATGAAGCATACAGTTATTTTCTTTGCTCTCAGCTAGAAGATCTTGTCTCTTCTCCTCGCTATCTCTCCCCTCCTTGTGCACCCAGCTGTAGGGTTGATCTTCGCACCCAACTGAATATCTTACAATACATAAGGCTTTTGTACTTAGCAATTCTTTCTCACTCAATATTACTCACTTGATCACACAATGACAAAGACAACAACAACAATCATAACACCAACCCATCCCAGGTCCTTTATACCTCTATTTATACATTACAATAGCTCACCGACATCTTTAGGTCAAAAACTAGGTGTCAAAAACCCTAGATACCAAAACCCTATGTGTCTAAAACCCTAGGTCAACTTGGCCAACGTTTTCAGGGCTTCGCCAGCCTGTCTTTCCTTCCTTCTCACACAGTTCTCCAAAGAATCCAATGGTGGATTTTTCTACTTGTTGATTTGTCCACAATCCTTCTTCCTTATTGATCTATCATCCTCAATCTCCTCGTCCAACAACTTGCTTCCTTTTACTTCACTTCGTATTTTCTACTCTTTTTCTCACTTTGACCCAATAACAATCACTGTGTCTTCTGCGCATTTCACATTTTTCCTTTTCTTCCTTGCTCTTCCCTAACTTTCATCACCAAGGACCAACAGGCCCCCAACAATCACCCATGACTCGTCCCGAGGCACTTCAGATCTGATCTTTCTGTTTTACTTCGACTTCAGACTGTGCATTTCAGCCTTTGTTTTCTTCTCTATGCCTCCTCTCCTTCCTTGTGCAGACTTCATTTTCTGTGTCTGGTACCCAATTTCAATTGCACCTGGTACCTATACCCTTTTCCTCATGCTTTTACTGAGAGCTGTGAGGCAACTGGTTGTCATAATACAACTTCAGTCGACTCCCATTCACTAATCCTTCCTTCCATTCTCCCTTCAAAGTATTCAACTGCTCAGCTCCTCCTTTTGTAACATAGGTGACCTCATATGGCCAGAGCCAATGCGTTCTGAACTTCCCAGGATGTTTGATGAACTTACTGTCATATACAAGTACTAGATTGCCTTGTTTAAATGCCTTCTTCTTGATGTGCCTTTCATGATAGGCCTTCTCTCTTTCCTTCTATACATGTTGATGGAATCCTGCAATAAATCTGTCTTCTTCTAGTTTGACCAACTATGCAATCCTTTCTCGAACAACGCTAGTGTCATCCATATCTGTAAAGGAAACAATTCTTAGGCTTGGTACCAAATATTCCATTGGGACAACGGCTTCGAGACCATACACTAACTTAAAAAGGGTCTACATTATTAGCTTATTACAAGTGGTTCTATAGGCCCACAGTACCATTGGTACTCTTAAATCCCAGTCATCTCTATTAACACTACAAATCTCCATAAGCGTTGTCTCCAAGATCTTGTTGAATGCTTCCACTATCCCATTTTCTTATGGATGGTAAGGAATGCTCTTCTAATGGTGGAATTCAAATTCCTCAGTCAGGGCTTCAACTATTTTATTTATGAAATGTGTGCCTTGATCACTCATAAGGGTCTTTGGTGTTAGAAAAATAGGACCACGGAGCAATAAAATAAAACAAATGTGGAAATAAAACACAGAAGATACACAATACAAGAGAGACACATATTTACGTGGTTCACCTAGTGTGGGCTACATCCACCATAGAAATTGGGCTACATCCACCATAGAAATTTCCAGGTCCTTTCTTTATTATTATCCAGCAAAATGAAGGGATACAACCTACAGCAAAACCCATTGTAACTTCCTCTTCTTTCTCTCACAGTCTCCTCTCTCATAATACAACACTTTCCGACATCCATAGCCGCAATACATTTCCCTCATAAAAGAGGGTTTCCTTCTAGGGAAAAAAACCCTAACATAATCTCTATCGTTAGATCTGTGACCTTATAATGAACAGTCCAGATTTACAATGAAATTACAATATACTTTTACAAGGCAATTTTTGCTTCGGGGGCTTCGCCCCCGAACCCCCGCTGGGGGCCCGCTTGCCCCAAGACCCCGCAGAGGGGGTACCCCCCCTCTGCACTCCCCCGCATGGAAGAGTGTACATACTTCTGGGGTGTAAATACTTCGTGGGGTATAAACATGGCTGAAAGTAAAAGACTTCTAAATCAAGAAGATAATCAGGCTCCACAACCAACAATATCTCACTTGGAGACTGATCTCAACAACTCCACTGTTGTTGTATATGTTGGACTCTGAACCTTCTTGGACCTGGAAAATTTCTCATCTTCATATTCATTCTTGAAGACCAACTGAAACTGAGCAAGA
>JASDQU010298750.1:0-12186 GCA_032191745.1 Picea mariana
TTCAATTTGTGAATCATAGCTTTGTCTTCTTCATAAATCGAACTGTAATATATAAGTTTGCTGCATAATAGGTTTCCCCTTTTGCAGGAATTTATAATCAGAAAATTGTTATGATATTCTTTTATGTCTTGTTTGTCCTGTAACATACTTCAAGAAGCAGCATAGCTGATCATTTACGAGAAGCATACGGGTCAAGTGGTGTGATTTTTCCTCCTCCAAACAGCTTAGAAGCAATCATACACAGGGCAGACTTGGAGCGTTTCCAGGTCAATTAGTATCTATTTTATTGCTTTTATTAGGTAGTTTAATATAGATATAATTTTGATTTGTTTTAATTTTAGTTAGTTTACTTTCTTATTCATAAATCATAAAATAAAAAAAGAGTTATCTTCGCTGTCTTGGGACAGCAAGCAAATTAGTTTCACGGGTTTATTCAATCTGTAGATTGTATGTAATGTATATTTGTGAATAAACTGTAATAAACTTGATAATTAGATAGTTGATTTGAGTTATTATAAGAATAGTTAGTAGTTTGTAGATAGAATAGTTAGCATAGTTTATAGTTTAGTATATTAGTTCCTTTATTTGTTTTATTAGTTTCTAGTTTCCTCTATTTTAGTTTGATTTCTTTATTTAGTTAGTTAGTTTGTTTTAGTTAATTTTTATTAGTTTATAGTTTCCTAGTTTAGATCTCTTAGCTTAGATCAGCTTTTCTCTTTGATTTTCTTAGGAGACCTTAGAGCGGCCAACGGATTCGTTAAACTCGTCAGGGTGGTCCATTCCAAATGGCTTCGGTTATTTAGATAATCCCGGACCGGTTCCACTCTCCCAGTTGATGGATGGACTGTTTCGCCCATCAAAAAATGGCGCTAGAAGGAGGGCCAACTGACAAGATAGCCTTGTAGGAGCCTTTACTTCAAATTTATTCAATTTCCCCCATGGCTCCCCAAATCACTGTGTTGGAACATGCTTTCAACTTCTCATTACCCAATGTTCCCAACGAGACAGTCTCATGCTTGTCCAAACTCACCTTTGATGGTGAAGGCAAATTATCTACTAAAGACCACCTTAACAAGTTTTGGTGCAAGTGCATCAAACATGACATCTCAGATTTAGGAGTTTTATGCAGACTTTTCACTTTTACTTTTAGAGGTCGAATCAAACATTGGTTTGAATCCTTTCTGACATGTCACATTTTTTATTGGTTTCAATTTGTAGATGAGTTTCTAAATGCTTTTGAAATTTATGATTTTGATCAATTATGTGAAGAATTTCATACTTCGCTAATCAACGGTGATCCATCTTCAGAAGGCTTTTTGATAAGAGTCTATCATATCCTCTATAAATTTAATCTTGATGACATGTCATTGGCATTAAATCTCTTCTATGATCCTTCCATCCATTCCATCCAGTCATGTTCAATCACGAATGAAGAACCAATTGCAAATCCTATCACTCAAGTGCAATAACAATATTCTTCGCAAGAAGAGGAAAATTCTTCTAATAATGTTGAACAAGCCAGGGGGGTAGAATCTATTGATCAGGCTCTTATTGACAACCAAATTGGTTTTTCCTTTGAATCATTGTATTTTCAGTCTTCGAATAGTATGGAAGAAGATTCATTTTTGGCTCAAGATGAATACCCTCATTCTTGTAACTCATGCTCCAATCAACATTTAAAATCAGTCATTGAAGAACACTTAAGCAACGAAAAACTTCTTGAATGTTCTAGTACTCCCATGAATCTGATTAGAGAAGAAGTTACGCAACTAGAAGAAGAAACTTTAAATCTTCATCCTCAAAATGCACTTTGTTCACAGGAAAGCCTAGATGCTTGCCACATAAATTTTGAATTTTCTATCACACAAAAGGAAAATCTATATGATCATATTATGTTAAGGAATTCATCACCAAAATAGAGTGAGAGTTTTAAAGAAAGTGAAGAAAATCACCTTGAGAATACCATTATTGATTATCATAGTTCAAGAGACTCTTTTCATCTGCTTATTTCTCATTCATTTTATTCTTTATATCCTAATCTATTCCTAGATTCTGGTGGACTTGATATCCTACCTACAACATCCTACTCTTTTCCACCACAATCATATCCTTTCTATATGCTAAATTTTGGTGAAATTAATTCCGAGCATAACATTGATAAAACTGAATTTGATGCCCATTCACTTTCATCACTCATATGGGAAATGGACATGTTACGAGATGATTTTACACAGTTTATGGTTGAAAAAGATAATGCATTATGTTTTATGGAGATCAAACATTCTAAGTTTCATACTCGTTCTTTGCTTACCTCGAATCTTATTGTCGATGCTTCACATTTTGAAATGATCAATCACATTGAAGGAAACATTCAAACCAATGATCTAATTGATTGCATGAATCCTCCTATGATGAGCTTTCCATTGATATATTCATTTCATCAAAATTTTGGTTTGCATCCTCATTTTTATGACAGGATCTTAGGATGGCTTGAGTATTCATATATGAAAAAAGTTCACAATAAAGACAAAGTTGAGCTTGCTTTCTTTTTACCCAAGTATCTTGGAAGTAGGCGTGACATTTTTCTTTTAGATCTTCCATGTGAAAAGATTAATGAACACTTAGAGAAATGTCAGAAGGATGGGGTATTTCAGCCTTGGTTGATGGTTATTCCATTTTCTCGTGATCCTGAAATTTTTTTCAAAACTACTTACACTCACCCATGCCATTATGACCCTTATCACGACAAGATTGCGCAATGGCTGGAGGATTCGTACAACAAGAATATCCAAGGAAGTGGTAAGATCATGCTTACTTTATTTTTAGATGTTGATTATGAAGGTAAGCGTGATATGTTTCTGTCATTTGTTGATATACTACCATTCTTTTTAATAATGCTTGATCTTGTTTTCATTGCAGGATTAAAGTCACTCCGCTGGCTACATTGGAAACATGACTTCACATAGTATCCTGATTTGTTTAGTAGTTAGGGTAGGTTTAGGGATAGGTTTTTCTTTCAATTTGATTTCTCAATAGTTTTGTTTTTAATAAATGCAGTCATGCACACCAGTGAGAACACCACAAGAACCATAATACGGCTATTGTCAGGGAAGTTCCCTTGATCTCTTTCTCTTTACTTCTAGTTGAATGTTTATTTTCAAAAACACAGTATCTTCATGAAAATCTTAAATGGAAAGTAAAGAGATAAATGAATCTGGATCAGCGCTAACCCAAGATACCATGAGTAAGACTACTTTCCCATCATCCAGGATTTTCCTACTTTCTTTCAGTTTCCCAGGGGATTGTCGCATGAGGTTTTCAGATGCACCTCCTGTGCATATTTGGTTTTTGATTTTGTTGTTTGGATTTCTTTGCTTTCCAATTTTTTCTTCGCTGGTGTGTTTGGATTTCTCCCTTATGCTTACGAGTTTTTTCTTCTGGAAATACACCTACCTGCATCACTGAGCTATTCAGACAAAGACCATGAGAAAATCTCTTCGCTGAAATAATTTCTGAAAAGTTGTACGAACATCAGTGATATATTTAAAAATGATGTTGGAAAATTTTGTTTGAAAGAAGTCGACTAATTTCGATCTCTGAGTGAAGTTTGTCATGATTATCTTTATCTTTTTACGCTGTCCCTTTTCTGTAAAGGAATGACTCAAAAGGATGTCTCCCTATCATAGTAAGTTAGAAATAAAATATTTCTGGAGCTGCATAAAGGACAGTAATAAATTTTTTTATGATGAGGTCTAAAAAAATATGACAAAATATCAAGATTTTTCAGCGTCACCCCGCTCATCTATCTATAAAAAGAAAACAAAATAAAATTAAGAGTTGTGGGAAGTGTTTGTAAACCCGCCGGGATACTAAACAGGTCCGCTGGCAGCGGGTAAATGTAAGCATGGCGCCAAGACAACCTCGCCGGGGTACTGAACAGGCCTGCTGGTAGCGAAGCAATGTTGAGTAAATGAAAATCTGAAAAATATGAGAAACCTCTTTTAAAATTCCTTTATTCTAATCTAGAGCTTCTTGACAGGATAAAGACGTCCGAGTGGGTTAAATGGCAACCCTATCGAGGCTATGGACACTTGCTGGCAGCAGTGGCCACGCCAATAGTATTGAAGATTTTATCCTTAAAATCATGACTTGTTGATCTTGAGATTGTTTTTGGTTTGCATCTTTTGAAACATCGTTGGAAAAGATAGTAAATGATGATGTTTGTATGATTTTCTGGTTGTTGTTTCTGAGTTGAAATTTTTTTTGTCTTTCCTAATCTGAATTTGTACCTTTTGCAGAAATAACTGCTTCTCCCAGTGTGTCGCCATTGTTGGCAGCCAATTCACAGTTTTCATTGTCTCATAAGCTGCCTACACCAATGTTTCACAAACATTGATTTTTTCGTCGCAATTTTCAAATGAACGACGATTTTATTCTTTGCGCCTTTCCACACGCCTATCTTCGCTAAGTCTTCAAGAGTGTAAGCATTAAGATTTCTCCTTTCGAGGTCACATTTCAATTATTATCTGAACTGCCAATATCTTTTGTGTCATTATGCATATTGCTCCTATCTTTTTATTGATCTTTACATGATCGACAATATCCTTTGATCGATTCTGATACTTCGATGGATTATAACTCGGTTTATTGAAGACATTTAGCCTTTGAATTTGCATTTTATGACTTGCCTGAACTTTGATTCATGGAATTACATGGAGGTCATGATTTGTCTTTTGTGATCCTTATTGTTGATCCTTATCATAGCTCTTGGCATATCAAATTTATGTAATTTCAATTTGACACCTTGGTTAAATGTTTGATTAATGCATTGGCGAATACATGATTTTGTGGGTTTTGAACTGCATGTCGGGCGTTTGAACATTATGGTATAACACTCGCAAGCATTGGTATACTCATTGGGCATTCTTATATCAATTGTGTGATTGGATTTCATTGAATCTGCAATGCATTAGTATTTGGATTGGCTTCTTATTTGGCCTACTCAACCTTTGGTTCATAAGATACATGGATATTCATGCATATCTTTTAATATAGTGCCTATGGCTACTGTTGTAATTATTGGTATGCTGGTTACATATATCGACACATTGGTTAAGCTATGGATATCGGTGGTTACATTGGCGCATAGTTGGGTTTGGTATTGATTGCAATTCGATCCCTGGTAGATTAAAAACTTTGGTATAACATTGATTGCGCATGCACTTATCATGGTTTATTGGTCAACCAACTGATATAATTGTTGAGCTGTGTTATAGGGGATATTACAGTTGTAAACGCCTGCCTCCTTACCAGGTATTAAGCGATTTCTCACCTGCCACGCTCATGCTCGCTAAGATGATGGCTTCCTTAGATTCATAAATCATACTGAGGTTGAGAGTTTGTGGTTTCCCTGGATGACCTGGAGGGCATAGAGAGATTGAATTCTCCTGCGCGAACCTTATCAGGGTTTTTGGTCCCAAGTCCCAGCAGAGAGAGGTGAGGGATGTTAGCTGGATTGATGAAGCTGGCTACTGCGTGTTGGCGGCCCTCTGTCGAGCACTATGTTCACATGAACGGAGACATTGTAGGTCGCCAAGATGGTCTTCTATGGTATAAATATTTGGGTCAACATGAATCTGGTGAATTCTCGATGGCTGTTGTTCAAGCCAATAAGTCTTCTCGAAGATCGGAGTCAGCTCGAGTCTGGTTCGATGAGCGCAATAGAATCAGGTCCCCATGGTACTTTTGTAGGAATATATGATGGGCATGGAGGTCCTGAAACTGCTCGTTATATCAATAACCACCTTTTTCTGCACCTCCAGAAATTTGCAATGGAGCAGCAGGGAATGTCTGCTGATGTGATTCAAACAGCCTTTTTAGCAACAGAAGAGGGGTTTTTGTCTCTTGTTACAAAGGCATGGCCTACAAAGCCACAACTTGTAGCAATTGGGTCTTGCTATTTAGTAGGGGTGGTTTGTGGTGGAGTGCTTTATGTTGCCAATCTGGGAGATTCCCGTGCTGTTTTGGGAAGATTGGTCAAGGCTACTGGAGAAATTGCTGCCATGCAGTTGTCAACAGAGCATGATGCAGGCATTGAGGCTATGAGGTGAGAGCTAAAATCTTTGCATCCAGATGACCCACGTATTGTATTTCTAAAGCACGGAGTTTGGCATGTGAAGGGTATCATTCAGGTTTCGAGATCTATTGGGGATGTATACTTGAAAAAGCCTGAATTTAATCGAGAACCTTTATACCAAAAGTTCCATCTTTCTGAACCTCTTCGTGAACCTATCTTGACTGTTGAACCCTCAATTAATGTCCATACGCTTCAGCCCTATGATTAGTTTATAATATTTGCATCAGATGGGTTTTGGGAACACTTGAGCAACCAGGAAGCAGTTGATATTGTTCACAATCACCCACATGCGGGAAGTGCAAGAAGGCTTGTTAAAGCTGCTCTCCAAGAGGCAACAAAGAAATGGAAGATGCACTATTCAGATCTCAAGAAGATTGATCGTAGAGTCATACGACATTTTCATGATGATATTACTGTCGTTGTTGTGTTCTTAGACCATTCTTTGATCAACAATTTCTCAAGTCGTGGCCCTACAATATCTATAATAGGTGGCAGGACTACTGTAACTTCAAATTCCCTTGCTCCTGATAGCAAAAATATAGATCATGTTGGTTGATACACTGCCAAATATCCTATTGTTATTGTGTGTGTGTCTGATTTGATCATTTAAGTCCAAGCCATGGCCCCATACTATTTGTAAGAGAGCACTACTGCACCCTCAAACTAACATTCAGTGATACCAAATTCAGAGCATGATGGATGATTTCTTGTGGGCAGAGGATAAACAGTTTCATTTTGTTTTTTCTGAAGAAGTCTTTATTAAAAGAGGTCTTCTGGCCTAGTCCATTGCCTCACAGGCAGTCTTTAGAAGCTCAAAATCATTTTGTTAGTCTGAGCACATCACAGGCAGATTGTGATCTTGCACAACTCCGGGTTGGATATGAAGAGGAAAAAGAAGGCAACAAAAGTGGTGAAGAGCAAAGGATGGATTCAGGTCTAGTTGATTTGGACCATGATGAACTTGGAAATAGTTCAACTTCTGATTTCCCAGAAGCAAATGATGCCCATGTCATTTAGATACTTCTTAAAATTACTCCTACCCGCAAGGATCGTGTAAAGGCTCTAAACTAGTGTGGCATAACTATTTATACAGATTTGATGCTAGAGGTTCTTGCTAGATTGGAAGATTGCTATGTTTTTCTTTGTGTGGGCCTCTCAAAAGCCTGGCTACAGCAATGGCACAGAGACTTATAATGCACTTCTAAATATTCTAGGCAAGGCCCAACATTTTAAGACAATGTGGCAACTAGTGAAGGAAATGCACAATCAAGGAGACAGTCCATCTTTGGTCACAGATGAAGCCTTCACCATACTGATAAGAAGATATGCAGCTGCTCACATGGTGGAATCAGCAATTGAGACATTTGACAAGCGAGAAGAATTTGGTCTGAAGCTCAATGCTCCTGCTTTCCAAATTCTTATATGTGCTCTATGTAGATATAAACACGTCCAAGAAGCAGAGGCTTTGCTTAACGTTTGGCAGAATGACTTTCCTATGGATATGAAAATCCTAAACATCATTCTTAATGGTTGGTGTGCTTTGGCAAACCTACATGGGGCAAAAAGGTTCTGGAATGAGTTGATCAAGCAAGGGCCATTCAATATCCAAGAACATTTTCTGATAACTATTTTTGCCAATGCTAAAGCTGTTTTAATTCCCTACACTCATTTCTAGATAGATTTTGTATATATTTATTTGATTTTTGCTTTGATTCAAATAGATTAAATTAAGATTTTGTTTGTGCCAAATTAGCATAACAGTTTTGGTTTTTTATGATGTAGGTGATTTGATTGTTTTTAATTAGTAATTAAATATTTGTTTTTATCATTTGAATATTTTTCTGTTAGTTTAATTGATTTAAAACAGGCCTGTCCTCAAATTAGGCCAGCTACAGAATCAGCTGATTCTATAGCTAGTCTACAGGACCAGATTTTTAGCCATTTTATCAAGAAATTATCTTTCTAATTTGTTTTTTTTTGTCTATTACAGGTAAATTCGAATTTTCCATTGAGTGGTTGAGAAGTTAGAGGATATCTCAAGGGTTTCTACTTGCATTTCATTTCCTTAGTTTAGGAGATTTTGGGATTATTCCCAGATTTTGTAAAACTGTTTACTATTATTCACAAGGATGTTTTACCTTGTGAGAAACCTATATAAACCTATGGTTTTGTAATAATTGATCATCCTCAGTTGGGGAGAACAAGGATATGGAGTTTTGATTCAAACTGGAGAAGAATTGGTGTTTTTTCATAGCTTTCGCTTTTCAATATATCGACAGTTTGTTCCATGTTTTGTATATCAATTTGTTTATGGTTTAGTATTGCTTTAGCTACCTGAATCAAATGCAAATGATATAATCTTATTATTATCCATATCTTGTTTCTTCCGGATAGATAAAAGACATAATAGTTGTTAGTTCAATTTGTGAATAATAGCTTTGTCTTCTTCATAAATCGAACTGTAATATATAAGTTTGTTGCATAATAGGTTTCCCCTTTTGCAGGAATTTATAATAAGAAAATTGTTATGATATTCTTTTATGTCTTGTTTGTCCTGTAACATACTTCAAGAAGCAGCATAGCTGATCGTTTACGAGAAGCATACGGGTCAACTAGTGTGAGTTTTCCTCCTCCAAACAGCTTAGAAGAAATCATACACAGGGCAGACTTGGAGCGTTTCCAGGTCAATTAGTATCTATTTTATTGCTTTTATTAGGTAGTTTAATATAGATATAATTTTGATTTGTTTTAATTTCAGTTAGTTTACTTTCTTATTCATAAATCATAAAATCAAAAAAGAGTTATCTTCGCTGTCTTGGGACAGCAAGCAAATTAGTTTCATAGGTTTATTCAAATCTGTAGATTGTATGTAATGTATATTTTTGAATAAACTGTAATTAACTTGATAATTAGATAGTTGATTTGAGTTATTATAAGAATAGTTAGTAGTTTGTAGATAGAATAGTTAGCATAGTTTATAGTTTAGTATATTAGTTCCTTTATTTGTTTTATTAGTTTCTATTTTCATCTATTTTAGTTTGATTTCTTTATTTATTTAGTTAGTTTGTTTTAGTTAATTTTTATTAGTTTCTAGTTTCCTAGTTTAGATCTCTTAGCTCAGATCAACTTTTCTCTTTGGTTTTCTTAGGAGACCTTAGAGCGGCCAACGGAGCCGTTAAACTCATCAGGGTGGTCCATTCCAAACGGCTTGGGTTATTTAGACAACCCCAGACTGGTTCCACTCTCCCAGTTGACGGATGGACTGTTTCGCCCATCAACACCACCTTATTCGAAAAGCCAAACCATAAAAACCTTCACAACACTTTGCAATAAATTGATGATGCCCTAGATTTCCCTCTCACATTCAAGTGCAACTTTAGGGACTAGCAGTCCCCATACATATGTATGAACAAGCTCTAACCTTTCACTCTTCTTTTCTTTTCTGACTCTGAGAAATATGAATCTCATTTGTTTTCCATAAACACAATGCTCACAGAAATCCAAATCAGTTTGTTTAAGATCTGGAAAAAAAAAAATTCGCTGAAGTATATGCATCTCCTTCTCACTCATGTGTTCAAGCCTACAATGCCACAGTGTTGTATCTACTCCTTTAGAAGGTAAATATATAGAAGATTCAGTATTTCCAGTACATAAACACAATGTACCTACATTCTCTCCTTTTGTTATCACCAGTGATCCTTTGGTGACCTTCCACATATTATCTGTAAATATGGATATACAACCTTCACTTTCCAGCTTCCCTGTAGAAATTAGATTTTCCTTAGATCTGGAACATGTCTTACCTCTTTCAACAACCATTGGTTTCCATTGCTTTTCTTTATTTTTACCTTTCCCATTCCAACAATTTTGCATGGTGCATCATCACCCAAATGAACCTGTCCAAAACCACCTTGAACATAATCTAGAAAATGTTTCCTATGGGGTGTGGCAGGAAATGAAGCCCTTGAATCTACTACCCAAGACTCATAAGTATTATCTACAAAAAGAATCAAAGCATCTTGTAACACATCACCTGTTACATTTTCTTCCTGATTTTTCTCCTGTTTTCCATCTCTTTGTTTCTTTGGATCTCTACAGTCTTTCTTTAGATGTCATTTCTTCCTACAATTCCATCACTCTATCTTTCCTAGTCTGGATTTGTATTTTCCCTTCCTATAATTCCCACGGTTCCCTAGGCCCTTTCGTCTATCCTTTTGTCTTCCCCTATTCTCCATGTTCAATGGATTACCTAATGTCTCACCTATTCTTTTCCATCTCATTTCCTCACTAAGGATAAAACCAACAATATAATCAAATTTTAAAGTGCTTGAACCAGAGACAAAGTTACTTACAACCATGACCAAAACATTCCATCTTTCTCGTAATGAGCACAATATTAGAAGAGCCCTAACCTCATCATCAAAGTCCACTTTTACAGAACTTAGTTGATTAGTAACCATATTAAATTCATTTAAATGATCTGCAACATACCCACCTTCTGACATCTTCATATTAAATAATGTCTTCATTAGAAATACCTTATTGGACGCCGAGGGTTTTTCATACAGTTAGCCAATGCATCCATAAGCTCCTTCGTTGTCTTTTATTTTGAAATATTGAAATCCACTGATGTTGTCAGGCTCAATCGTATCGTTTGTAGTGCCTTCCTATCAAGAACCTCCCATTCTTCATCCTTCATGATCATCGTCTTATTTTCTATTCCACCCAATGGTAGGAATAGATCCTTCTGATATAAATAATCTTCCATCTACATATTCCATAACTGGTAGTTTTTTCCATTAAATTTATCGACCCTAAACTTTCCATCTTTTTCCATTGCTCCCACTCGAACCAGGAACCCTCTTTTCCTGCGAGTTACTTTTCGCTCTGATACTAGTTGTTAAAAAAAYAAGATCGCAGAGCAATAAAATAAAACAAATGTAGAAATAAAACACAATAGATACATAATACAATAGAGACACATATATACATGGTTCACCTAGTGTGGGCTATGTCCACCAAAGAGATTGCCAGGTCCTTCCTTTATTATTATCCAGGAAATGAAGGTATACAACCTACAAAAAACCCGTTGTAACTTCCTCTTATTTCTCTCACAATCTCCTCTCTCAGAACACAATATTCACAACATGATACCCAGCCACAATACAATTCCCTCATAAAAGAGGGTTTCCTTCTAGGGAAAAAATCCCTAACATAACTTCTATCATCAGATCTGCGACCTTATAATGAACTGTCCATATTTACAATGAAATTACAATATACATTTACAAGGCAACTTTTTCTTTGTGGGCTTCACCCACGAATCCCCACCGGGGGACCGCTTGCCCATGGACCCCGCAGAGGGGGTAGCCCCCTCTTCACTCCCCCCCCTGCGTGGAGGAGTGTACATTCTTTTGGGCTCTAAATTCTTCATGGGGTATAAACACGAATGAAAACAAATACCTCTAAATCAATAAGATAATCAGGCTCTGCAACCAACATAAATATCCTCAAATGAATAGAATCGTCATTGAGGGACTTAGATGAGCACCAAATATGAAAAGTAGTCACATGATCACGTGGGTCCTCACCAGTATTTCCTTCGGATTTTGGAATTTCTGAAGGAATATTGGCGGGGACGGGGGACCATGACAGACCATGATGGACGAGGTCATTCATTAACTTCGACAAAATGGCATATTTAGCCTGGCCATAAAAGGGAGTCAGGTTTGCGATGTCTGAGCCGATGCTTCTGGGAAATATTGGGGTTGAGAGAATGCATACCATCTGGGGTTCTGGTATATACCATGGCCCTATTCAGTAGGACAATATCCTCCTCCCAACTGATTCATGAAAGGTTGGAAGGAAACCATACCCATAGAAGTGGCACGGTAAGGATTATATATGTTTCCCCCGGACGAAGTAACTCCATGTTGTGGGTTTCCCATACTATAAAATTGAATCCCTTTGGATGGAACACCAGAGGATAGAGGGGGATTCTCCATAATAATTTTTTTTTTTTAATCAGCGTGGAGGAAGAGGGAATGATG
>JASDQU010298753.1:0-10802 GCA_032191745.1 Picea mariana
AAGTTAGGACGAACGAGATTCTATGTGAGTCTAATGCAAAAGTCAGGGGGAACGTACAACCTCTGTGAGCATAGACAGTCTAGTGCAAAAGTCAGGGGGAACGTACAACCTCTGTGAGCATAGACAGACTAGTGCAAAAGTTAGGGGGAACGTACAACCTCTGTGAGCCTAGTCAAGCCTTGTGATCCATGAGAAAAAGTCAAGGCATCTAGCAAAAGTTAGGTTGAATATAAAATTCCTATGAGCTAGAAACAAACAATATTCCTAATATTGCAAATGATATAAATGTATTGATCTAGTGCGTTGGCATGTGTAACATTATCCACCATGAAGAGAATTTTGAATTGCCTTGTAAAGAGTCGAGTTGTAGAAGTCAAAGTTGCATGTCTAAGTCAAAGACATTGTTGTCAAGTTTTCGCATGTTGCATGCATGACATGCACTGCATGCATGACATGTTGCATGTTGCGTGCATGCAGGACATGTGCATGCTAAGTTAGTTCACATGCATGCCAAGTCAAGGGTGAGTTAAGAGTCGAGTCATCAAAATCAAGTTCAGTTCTAAGTAAAGTCTCTTCTCCAGTTCTAATTTGAGTTAAGGCGAGTTGTGAAAGGCATGCAAACATCCTCTATTTTCGAACTGTCCCTCTCCTCTCTCAAGCACCTACTTATACACAGCTCGACCCTCATTGTTTCATGTCTTGTCTTGGAGAGGGAGGTTGCCAGGAGGATATCAGCTAAGAGATATCAGTGTATCAGCCATTAAATATCAGCAATTCAGCTATGAGGAAATCAGCATATCAGTCATGAGTTAGAMAGCATATCAGTCATGATTTAGATAGCATATTCGTCAAGAGATAAACTATATATCAGTCAAGGGATAGACAGCATAACAGTAAAGAAGAAAGGCAGCTAATCTCTCAAGAAAAGAGCAGCACATCAGTCACGAGAGACAGCATATAACCCTGATAAAGTGAGGCTGCATATCAGTCCAGAAAAGGACAGCAAAGCAGCACACAGGCTGTGCATGGACTCTTCCTCAGTGCTGGTCAATAATCAGAAAACATATCAGCAAAGCTTCTCTTCTTCTAAAAGTTTTCAGTCCAGTCTAAGTCGTCTTGGCAAGCTCTTTTAAGAGCAGATTTTTTCCATGGTGGATATTTGTAAGTAGTCATACATTATTAATGCAATAAAGGAATATTGTTTGCTGGGGTTTTTCTCCCTGTACAGGGTTTCCCCAAGGTATATGTGTTGTTGATGTGCATGCTTACGTATCTACATGGTTATTGCTATTCGGTTATGATTCTATATTGTTGAAGTGTATTAAGCTGGAATCAAAGTGTTGAAGAAAATAAAAGAAATAATTCGCATAAGAAATCAACCTCAAAATTTAACAATTTGAACATAACAATCTCACTTGAGAAGTATATATACATGGCTGAAATTTTCGCCTCTCTTGGGCAAATCACATATCTCTCTCTTTGATGTTATTTGGATGCTAAACACTTCTCTTTGGAGCTAAAGTGGTGCGCTATCTCTTGGATGCTCGTCTCTTGCTATGGTGATGGAATGTTCTTGGTAGATAAGGGTTTATCTTGCTATTTTCTTGGAATTGATAAGGAATTTCTGCATTTTGTTGGTATTTCTTTCTTGTTTCATGGTTATTCTTGTCTAAAGCCTTGGAGGAGTATAAGGGCATATACTCTTCACCAGGATTCATCATAATTGTTATTGGATAAGATATTGCAAAAGGTTGCTAGGAGGAGTGAAAGGGTTTACACCCTCCTAGATTTACCTTGTTAGGTTTACTTGCTCTAGGGAGTAAAAGGGCTTACACCCTTAGAGAAGTAGCAGATCTCATCTAACCTTACACAAGAAGACTCCATAACCCATTGACAAGGCACTAATCTTAATTTGCATTGGAGAAATAAAATCATTGCATTGGTATACGTGAAATTGAGAGATATTGTATTTGTTCAAGTTGGAATAT
Organism: Picea mariana; assembly: GCA_032191745.1. Lineage (NCBI taxonomy): Eukaryota > Viridiplantae > Streptophyta > Pinopsida > Pinales > Pinaceae > Picea > Picea mariana. The sequence goes on from JASDQU010298753.1 coordinate 1,989, forward strand.
TTTTTTAGTGTTATAAGCTTGCTTATGCCCTAAGAGCGTCTACCTTAGCCTAGTATTTCTCTTGCTGTAATTAACTTAAAGCTACAGCCATTAGGGCTGCAGCAAAACTCACTTTCTCTTATCAATTGCTCACTTTTCCACTGCTGAAATTTACTTGTGAACCTAGATTACTGTTGTACTGCTCATTGGCTATCTTTTGGATGGTTTACTTGTTGATTTCTGTGGTTGGAATTTGCTGCTGTAGCATTTGTTTGCTACAGCCGCTTGTTGTAATACTTGTTGATAACACTTAACAAACAACCCTAAAACCATCTAAAGTATCGCTCTTTTCAGTGGAAGTTTGACTAGTTGTTGCTAGCTTAATTTCCATCATCTTATACTTGATTTTAGTGGTTTAATTTGCAGCTATTGGAAATTGTTTCTTGCTGATTTACAGATGTATATACTGCTGCAATTTAGGACAGCAAACTTATCTTGTTGATCCTCTTGATCTAAGGCTTGGTTTATGCTCATTTGTCTTGTTCCGGGCAGGGCTAACGTTGTTTTGCAGGCACTCAACTATTGACAATCATTTACCCTTCTACAAGACTCCTCATCAAGCCGTCCTCCATCTGCAAACTTGAGCTATAGGGGCTTCATTGGTCATTCTACCACTTTCTGTCTCAATATCCCTAGGGTCACTAGGATTCCCCCCTTGTGGTGAGTTATCATCACTAAAGCGAGGGGAGTATCTATCTAAGGTGACAGTGGTTAGCTACTCCCATAATTCTCTCTCTTGTGGATTGGGTTGGGCTTTGCCCAACCTACAATCTGTGAGATAACAGGTTCCATGGGACTTGTATACTCTACCCAAGGACAAGGGAGGGCTTTTGGCTTGATCAGTTTTGTCACCCAGACAATATTATTGTAGCTAAATGGGTGGTGCGATGTTTAGAGGGTTTTTTCCTGCAGCAGGTCTTGTTTCGGCATCGGAAGAATTCTGCTTAGCATACAAGTATAGTGCGAGTGGCTTTCTCTTTATGGGATATTATTTCCTCGCCCAACTTGTTTTAGGTATCTGGCTCATTCATTTTTAGGAGTAGATGGTCGGCTTAGAAAGCCCTTGCAGGTCTGCTTTGTTGGCATTGGGAGGGCAGCAGGGCAGGTTGGGATATAACATGTTGTCCCATTTGGAGTTGGAGGATTTAGGGTACATGTGTTGCTGAGATGCCTTGCTTTTAGGCATGCAGGCAGAGCAGGAAGGGCATTTTCTTCTGGGGAGATATGTGGGATTTAGCCACACGTTCTTGGAAAGATTGGTGCTCCTTGGCTTAGTAGTATGGACTGATCTTCCCATGATCATTCATCAATTATGGAGTTGAGAGGGCTTATTTTGGAGTCAGATTTATTCAAAAATGAATATAGGGATGCTTGGGCTATTCTGGAGGGATTAGGGGTAGAGGGATTAGGGATTGCAAGTACTGAAACCAATAATATGCTAGTAAGGTGGCAGAACCCAAAAGCAAAATCCTTTATTCAATTGCATGACGTTTAATTCATTTCCAACCTTTCTACTTAACTGTTAACATTCCTTTTCAATTTTGAGTCATTTCAGACTTCATAGCTATATCATAGATTGATCAGTATCCACTTAAGTCTAGATTTGAGTTTGTTAGTGGTAATTTAGATGCTTGGAAGCACGTTCGAATAACTTCTATCTAATGTAGCTTAGATGCCACCACATTTCTGAGAGAATTTCTGCAACTTGACCTGGTAACCTGAGTTTCATAGAAGCAAACTGGAAATAACATTCAGAGCCGCAAGTGTTGGTAACTTTGCTATAAACTGCCTACCATGTTTGGATTGGACTGCAACTAGCATAGATCCATATGAACAACAGGATCTATGAAGCTCAGAGAGGGATTCAAAAACTCAAGGTGCAATCGTCAATATTTTTGTATTCTCCAATACTGAATAATATTGAGGTTTGCAGCTTGGCTTTGTTGATCCATCTTGACACATATTAGAGAGAAGGTTAAGATGGATCTATGCTAATTTATTTATAGTTGTTGTTTGAATATGGTGAGCAAGATAAATAAGATGTGTTTTTACATTATGGTAATTTAAAAATAAGATGTCAGCTCTTTTTTTTTCATTTTTTTTTCTTAGTGTTACAGACACACTGGCACACACATGTACACATGCCCATTCACAGACATCTCCCCTCACCCAGGCAGTAGAGCACATCACTTGTCTAGGTGCAAACATGCATTAAAAGGAGCCCATTTTGTTCCAACAAAAAGGAAAACAATATTATGATTGATGTAATCAACATATCTAGGGACATGCCATAATTCACCTACAATAGTTTAAATGATTTGTTTTGCATTATATGAATCGACTTGCAAGATCTGCATCTTAGCAAAAGATTTTCAAACATGGAGCATGGGTGATTTCAATATTCTAGTGACAATTTTCATAAACAAATGGATTATTAACTTTAGCTGTATGTTAAAAGGAGAAAAGGTGTTATAATCAGATTCTTTTTTGCAGGTCCCTTTTTTCTCACAAATGGATGATCTGCTTCTTGATGCTATATGTGAACGCCTGCAGTCTGCACTTAGCACCGAAGACACATATATTGTTCGAGAAGGAGATCCAGTGACTGAAATGCTCTTCATCATTCGTGGGTATTTAGAGAGTACAACCACTGATGGGGGTAGAAGTGGCTTTTTCAATTCAATTACACTGGGTCCTGGTGAGTTCTGTGGTGAAGAATTGCTCACTTGGGCTTTGCATCCAAAATCTAGTTTAAACTTGCCAGCTTCTACAAGGACAGTTAAAACTTTAGTGGAAGTGGATGCATTTGCACTGAGGGCAGAAGATTTGAAGTTTGTTGCAAATCAGTTCAGGCGTTTGCACAGCAAGAAGCTTCAACATACCTTCCGTTTCTATTCTCACCAATGGAGGACATGGTCAGCCTGTTTTATACAAGCAGCTTGGCGGCGGTACAGAAGAAGAAAGATGGCAGCAGATCTACAGAGGAAGGAGAGCTTCTACTATGATGAAAAGCCAGAATTCAATCCTACAAGATACGCTACCATCACTTCGAAAGATGAAACTAGTACAGACAACAATGGTACCCCAGTCACAGCCATGGCCAAAGTTCCTCACCATAATCCAAGTCTAGGGGCCACAATATTGGCCTCTCGATTCGCTGCAAATACAAGGAGAGGGGCTCAAAGGCTGAAGGCTGTCAATTCTGATTGTTCAACTGATCAACTGCCCAAGTTACAGAAGCCTGATGAGCCAGATTTCTTTGCTGAACCTGACGATGAATAATATGCAATTGCCCAAGTTACAGAAGCCTGATGAGCCGGATTTCTTTGCTGAACTTGACGATGAATAATATGGAATTCCCCAAGTTACAGAAGCCTGATGAGCCAGATTTCTTTGCTGAACCTGACGATGAATAATATGCAATTGCCCAAGTTACAGAAGCTTGATGAGCCAGATTTCTTTGCTGAACCTGACGATGAATAATATGCATCAGTAGTTACATACTTCATGGGGCTGTTTCTCTCATCCTCAAGCGAAGCACCCATCTGCAGTGAAAAGCTCTGAAAATTCAAAAAGGGCAGCTTGTCATATCGTCAGGTTCTGCAACTATCTGCAATGACACTTTAAAAAATGTCAAAAAGCTTATATGCATGTAAAGTTCCAAAGAAGAAATTTGTACCATTCAGCTATGCCTTAAATTTCATATCTTTTTCCTTTTCTTTAAATTATTGCAGTCTTCTAGAGTGTGAGATTTGGATTGTGTTTTATCTCAGAAGGATTTAGTTGCAATCAATGTATCTTATGACATTCTCCTTTTGGTTTCTAACCCACTTCAGATTTGGCAGTTTTTGGGTGGATCTTCACTGGATTTTTAATAGGTTATTATGAACATCGTAAGTCATTGACAAGACAAGTCACAAGTCAGGTTGGCTGAAAGGTTCAAAGGATCGTTATTTTCAAATTTGAAGCAGTGTAGCTATAGATGCTCCAATTTTATTTTTTGGAGTGAATAGTGGCAGTACTTTGTGGATTTATTGTAATCACTTACTAATTATACAAGTCTTTTATCTGTTTTAAAGATCAGTCATCCTCCTTAAATTCAACCCTTCCTTGCTGAATGGTGACTTTGAGTGGACTCTGGACCAACATGTTAGTTCGCCTATCAGAAGCTGAGACATCGAGAAACATGTTACTTGGGGGAATCAAACCCCAGTGGGGGCAATAACAACACCCTGCATTCACCAATCCAACAATTTTCCCTACTTAACTATCTATCACTTTTTGAATAAGCCAATAATTTAAGGGTGCCTCAACTAATTCATTTGACAAGGAAATCAATACTTTATTAGTTCGATTATTGGATTGAGACCATTGATATGTCATGAATGCCATGAGAACAATTACAAAATGATTGATTAAATTCATGTACTTTTCCTTTTCTTTTGTTTTCGTTGGCAAACCCTTATAAACCATAGAGTACACAAGAGGGGACAAGTGGAATAAGGAGTACTAATTTGGAACAAAATCCTAACATGGGAATATCACTGTAGTTGCCAATAAGATGGTATTGTGGACATCACATAGATAACAATCACAAGCCAAAGAGGGCTCACAAGGCATGACACCAAAATTGCCTATGATAAAAGAAAATGCCATGAATTTGTTGAAAATCGTGTAAGCTTTACTTTCGGCAAAGGCCAATCTCATTCCTATATTTAGGTTTGGTTAAGGTCAACCTAGTCAATGTGGCCCCAAAACCCCTATTGGGGAAAACACCCTACCCCTTGAATTGCATATATATGCACAACTCTCATTTGTAATATTTCATATAATGTGATCATTTTTTCATTCTTTATAAAATTGATTTAGCTTACGAGCACCATAAATTATAGTTCACTTGTTCTTGGGTTCTATCTCTTTATTGCTCTTGTATTTGGTTGGTTTTTCTCTCTCCTAGGGCTGCGCTATACTTGGCTTCTCTATCGCTGCCCTAGTGATGTTATTTATTTTCTCTTATTGTAGGATTTGAGTTTGTTGGTTGGTTCCATTTGATCCTATCTCCCTTTTGAATCTCGATATGTTCTCTCAGTGGATGTGAACCTCCCTTAATAGAGATTTTGGTTAGAGTGTTCCTTTTGGGATGATTATGTTGGTGTTTTTATGACCAAAGTTCGCATGCAAAATGGTGCCTAACTTGAGGAGTATTGCCCTGTTTTCATGGTGTTGTTATTGGCTAGAGAAGAGCTCTTTATTTGAAACTAGTTGATCTTGGTTTATGTGTTATTTTGGAGATATTTTGCATGTTTTCTGTGGGATTGGAGTGCCCAGCATGAGGGTTTCCTTGCTGGTTTATTCCAGGTGTCTATTCTTAGGACTTTTAATGTTGTTCCAGAGATCTATTTTGCGCTGAAGGAAGAGCATTTTCTTTGGAGGTTTACCTTTTCAAGATTTGCTGATATTGAGTGGGTTCCATTTATGCCTACTGAAGACATTTTCCTTGAGTTGATCTTAGGCTCTTTGGTTAGTGGCATCGCTAGGATTTTTCATTGTAGAATCAGGGTGGCAAATCACTTCTTAGTGTGTTGATTCAAGACTATTTTGCTAGTTGCATCACTTTTGTAACCAGAAAACCAATGTTTTGGGAAATCCTTTTCAACTAATTTAGCAATGGATCCAAAGACTTTTTTCTAGTGGGATTTCCTATGTGCTGCAGAACTAGGGTTTTTGGATCTATTTTTTTAGGGTTTCCCAGGGTGCTAATTACCCTTCAAGTGATTACTCCGAAGATTTTTGGCTAGTGGCATTGCACATGGCTTCTTAGTAGAGGTGAAACTAGGATTTTTGGATGATCACTTTTTTGGGGGTTTCATAGGGCTTAAACTCTCTGTTAAGACCATTGCACTGTATATCTGTTTCTTTGAAAATATGTTGGTATCTCCCTTTCTCTGGGATCTATAAAGGAAAAACCTTTTAAGACTTCACAGGGGCTTGTTCTTTGTTGTTGTTGAACTTATGGACTCACAATGGATGTTTGCCCCATTAAATGGGGTTAATTATAATATTTGGGCAAATCAAATAATTGCCATTCTTTGTAGCACAAGGGTTTGTGGATGTACCTACAAAAAATCCATTCCCCAAATGTTCAAGATACGACTCCATTACTTTCACATCTTAGAATTTTTGGATTAAGTGAAGGGAACATAGTTCGACATATTGTCTATATGATCCTTTCACTCACAAGGTGATTGAATAAGAGATGTTATCTTTGATGTTCCTATTCATGGTTAGCGATGGTCTTTTTCACTACTTGCAAATGATTTTCATATAGATGAAAGCATCTTAAAGAGATATGCAATGTAATGAACATACGTATATCAAATAAATAATAATAATAATAATAATAATAATAATAATAATGACACATCTTAACTAAAAGACATGACCTATTCAAGGGACATACATATTAACCATTGTGACTAGTCAATAGTATAAGTACACCATCATATGGCATTGTTTTATTCAATCATCATCGCTCACATTATATATTGAATACATTATTTTAATCCATATGGGTTCTTTTATGCTATCCTATTTATTTTGGATATTGATTTTATGGATTAAGTTGGTCATTTTACATTTATTAAATGAACTTTGTCCATTTAAGATTCCTAGTATGTTTTGGTATATCTTTCTCTTTATTATGTTGGTCAATTCTAGATGCATTACATTCAACAACTCCATTTTGAGGGACAACTTGTGTTGATCTTTGTACCTTGAATCGACTAGAGTGTTTTGGTGGATCTTTTTCTTGCACATTATAATGCCACCCCTCCTACAGTGGCTTGGTATATAGATGTTGATGACTTGTCCATATCTTATTCTGCAAGTCTCTCGTTCTATTCCTCTTCTAGAGGTCATCTTCACCAATTTGTGAGATCGTGTTGGTGTGGAGGATATGGTGTTCATGGGGGATACTATATATTATATTTCTTATATGGCACTTGTTAAATAGTAAGGGGGGATGCAAATCTAATGATGTAGCCTGTTCTCTCAGTGCCCCCCTATTCAGATTAAGGGGGTGATGTTGACAATAGGGGTGTGATCTTCATTTATGACCATGACGAACCTTATATTGAGTTGAGTTTTAACTCCCCTTAAAGGGATTACTTCTGTTGTTGATCCAAAGATTTTTGGCTCGTGGCATTGCTCATGGCTTCTTACCAGCAGTGAAACTAGGATTTTTGGATGATCACTTTTTCTAGGGTTTCTTAGGGCTTGAACTCTCTTTCAAGGCCATTGCATTGTAGATTTTCTTTGAAAATAAGCTGGTATCTCCCTTTCTCTTGGATCTATAAAAGGAAAAACTTTTTAAGACTTCACAGGGGGCTTGTTCCTTGTTGTTGAACTTATGGACTCACAATTAATGTTTGCCCCATTAAATGGGGTTAATTACAATATTTGGGAAAATCAAATAACTGCCATTCTTTGGAACAAGGGTTTGTGGATGTACCTAGAGAAAACCTATTCCCTTGATGTTCAAGATATGACTCCATTAGTTTCATATCTTAGAATTTTTGGATTAAGTGAATGGGCCATATTTCAACATATTGTCTATGTGATCCTTGGATTCACAAGGTGATTGAAGAAGAGATGTTATATTCGATGAAGTTCGTATTCATGGTTAGTGAGGATCTTTTTCACTGCTTCTTGCAAATGATTTGCCTATAGATCAAAGCATCTTAAATGGATAGGCAATATAATGAACATAAATATATCAAATAAATAATAATAATAATAATAATAATAATAATAATAATAATGACACATCCTAAGTAAAAGACATGACCTATCAACTATTATGACTAGTCAATATTTTTTTTTTTAAGTAAGAAGTATCATATATTAAAAGCCTTCCAGAACCAAAGTGGAGTTTCAAAATACAGAAATAGCCATACTGTAATTACTGGACTGCCCCAACAGAGGGGAAACCAGTTCAACCAGCATAGGAGTCAAGCATAAGTAGTATGATAAGCTAAGAGAAATAGTCTTAAACAAACTGTTCATCAATGAAAACTAACAGAGGCTAACAAGACTTCAAAAAACACTATAGACCTAGACACCCCGCAGATAACCTGGCCAGGTGGCGTGGAAGTCCTCGGTCCAAGGCTCCTCTTCGACATACGTCACCTGGTCTGCCCATTGCATTTCGACTTTCACGTCGCTCGCGGTTCTATTAGCACCTGTTGTAGCATCCTGCAACGGTTGCCTTGCCGAGTCCACTTCCACAGCACTGCTCTCGCGCCCGGCCTACTCTAGCCCAATCTCTGCTGAGCGCTGCACCTTGTCATTTCCTCCACCGGTAGCTGCACTGGGTTCCTCCATTGAAGTCGCTTCTGCCGGGTCCGAGGGGAAAGCCTCGTGCATGGAGGAGAGAGTTTGAAGTAAGACCGCCACCTTTTCATCTGTGGCTTGCAAGCGAAATTGAAGGTCCTCCACCCCCTGGCGAAGTTCAAAGACCAAACCGTAAAGGATGGCCAAGCTTTCTCTGAACTACGCGCCATTGAAGGAGTCAGTGGACTGGTACCCAGTGTTCCCAGGCTTACGAGGAGGAGGAGGCTCGCCTCCTGAGTTCCTTAGAGGGTCAAAGACTGGTGTAGGGGCCGACACATTCACAGGAGGGTTGAGAAGGAGACACGAGAATGAGCTTGGCGTCCGGGGGATGATTGCTAGACAGTTAAACTGCGAAACCGGCGGAGCGGGAGAGGAAGAAATGAA
>JASDQU010298754.1:2836-13997 GCA_032191745.1 Picea mariana
TCTTGTTCTTGTTCTTCTTCCTCTTCACAATCTATGTAGAATAATTTCTTCTCACCACACTTATGTCCCTTACTATACTTGCTGTCACAATTAAAGCATAAACCTTTTGCTTTTCTTTCCTCCAATTGTTGAGGTGTTTTAGAAGAAGGAGCATTATTTTCTCTATAGATGTTAGGATTGGTCCTTCTAGTAGCCATAGACATATTTTTACTTTCAACATTTATTGCCACCCTAAATGCATTCTCCAATGATTTGGGTTCCCAAAGACGAACCTCATGTTGAATTTTATCCTTTAAAGTTCCTATGAATACATCAATCAAGTGCTCATCTGGAATATTTGTTACCTTTATATTCAATCTTTGGAAGTTCTCAACGTGCTCTGTAACTGAACCCTTTTTCTTGAGATTTATCAATTGGCTAAAGAAGGTATTGCTCCTTGTATCCTCATAGTGTGCTATCATTTCTTCCGTGAAAATTGTCCAAGTGATGAGTGATTTGCGAGAACAAAGCCATAGATACCATACAAATTGATTGGGTTCTAAATATAAAGAAGAAATTCGTACCTTTTGTGTATGTGGCACATTATGTAGATCAAAGAATTGCTCCATCTGAGGTATCCATGTGATTGGGTCCTTTCCATCAAACTTCCTCATATCGATGTTAGGAACGTGGTTGGTCTTCAATCCAAAGTTGGAGTTTCTCCATTCTTGATTCATCTTCCTTGTGTACTCATCATGAATTTCATGGGACACATTTTCACTTTCAGGTGTCCTCTCTATTAGGAATTTTTTCATTCCTTCCACAATCTCCCTTTTTAAACCATCCATCTAAGTATCCATTATTGCCTCCAATTTAGCTTCAATTGAATCCATCATCCCTTGTAGTTCATCTTTTGTCATTGTCTTCTTTTATAATTCATTTATGTCCCTACACATTTCTTCACCTTCATCAAGAGTCCAAGTAGGACTTTCTGGAGGCTTATTTGGTGTAGAAGTTCCCTTTTTGGGTACATGTTGGCCAAGTATCCCTTTTGAACCTTGATTTTGAGGTGGTTCTGCTAGACAATATTTCTTCTATTGTATCTCCAAAGTTTTGGCCCTTCTGGGTATGAAACTTTATTTTTTGTAGTTCTCTGATATTTCTTCTCTGCAATGCCACATGTCTGATCAAAATTGGATGTGCCAAGTGGAATTTATGGTAACTTCCCCACAACTTGCTGATTTTTGGCCTTTCCAGGAGATCTCACTTGTATAGCGTGACCCACACCAAATGATTGATATAAAATTATGAAACGCGTACCATAAATACTACAGACTGTCCACTATCCAATGCAACCTGTCTCACTGAATTTGGATACTCTAGGAAGAAGTTATGATTGTTTTACATGGAACACCTTCTTGAGACTAGTCAATAGGACTAGTCAGATACCCTATCTTCCACAGGGTGTATCTACAAATGTAAGATGACCCAGATGATGAAATTTTTACCAAAGGTACTTTACTAATGTCTGTGAATATCCTCTGGATTTCGGGGTCTGAAACGTTACAAAAAAATTTTTATAGCGAAAATTCCGCAATGACTCAGTTCAGGATGATTCCAGAACCCTATCTTGCACAGGATGTATCTCCGAAAGTATAAGGCCTCGGAAGCTGAAAGTTTAACCCAACGTACCTTGATCCATCTACTAAATCTCCTCCAATCCATTCCTTGTGAAACATTGTAGAAAAAAAGTTATAGTGAAAATTCCAAGGTGTCTCAGATGTAGCAGCGAAACCCCAAGACCTTTAGCTCTGATACCATATGTTAAGTACCAAATATCAATATAGCATAGAAAAACCTAAGAATAAGTACTCAACACCTTGAAAAAGAGATAAATTCAGATAATAAGCCTCTTCGAGGGGGAAACCTACTTAAGCCCACATAAATGTACAATTACAAGATGATTCCAAATGAAAATGTCTCCTTGGTATATATAGGAGACTAGGATGTATAATTACAACTAATGGACTAAAGGTGACATAAATAAAATAACATTACTAATGTAATATGCCCTAATTAAGGGGTAATGAGCCATTATTTAGGGCTTAACACAAAGTGTTATTATTACTTTAAACAGGAAATTGTACAGGATACCTGAGCCAGTCCCTTCTAGTGTTATTTCCTTGATCTCTGCCAAGTAATGTAGGAAGGTCATCTCTCAGACCAGGAAATTTTTCTTCTTTGTGATTCGCTCTTAGAGTGAGCGAAAGATCGCAACCACATCCAAGGCCTCCACGACCGATCTCTCCACACAACAGAAGCAAGTGTATGAGGTTGTGGAAGAATACTTATATATCTTCTCCTCTCCTATCAAATTACCTCTACACTGCTAGGTCAAGCATCCCATTGATCTGACCCGAGGCGCACGGCTACCCAATGGGCCAGTCTACCGCCACTCTCTGTTAAAAAACAAGGAGATCAAGAGGCAAATCCAAGAACTGCTCCACAAGGGGCACATATGTCCCAGCTCATCACCTTGTGGGAGCCCAATCATGCTGGTGCAGAAGAAAGACGAGACCTGACGACCCTGCATTGATTACTGGGCCCAAATAAAATCAAAGTCCAAAACTGGTACCCAATTCCTCGAATCGATGACCTCCTTGATCATCTCACAGGGGCCAAATACTTCAGCAAGATTGATATGAATTCTGGCTACCACCAAGTCCCAATAGAATAAACAGATGTATGGAAGACCACATTCAAGTCAAAAGAAGGTATTTTTGAATGGTTGGTCATGCCCTTTGGTTTGAAAAATGCTCCAACAACGTTTATGAGGATGATGGACAATATCCTACGACCTTTCAGCAATACTTTTGTAGTGGTGTATCTAGATGACATCCTCATCTACAACAAAACTTGGGTGGAACACTTGCAGCATATTCAGCAGGTTCTGCACACCTTGCAGCAACACAAACTATATGCAAACTTGGAAAAATTCTCATTCGGCATAGACATGGTCCATTACTTATGATACATCATTGATAGGCATGGTGTGCATGTGGATCCATCCAAGATCCAAGTCATTCATGATTGGCCAGCCCCAACCACACTCACTGAACTTCGAAGCTTCTTGGGCCTCGCCAATTTCTATTGCAGGTTCGTGTTTCGATTCTCTCATATCGCATGGGCCCTCAACCAAGTAACCATGGGTGGCGGTAAGGAAAATTTGTGTGGGGCCTGTCCCAACAACAAGCCTTCAATGAATTGAAGAAGTGTTTGTGCTCATCCCTAGTACTTTCATTACCAGAACTACAACATCCCTTTGAGATCGAGACAGATGCTTCAGACTATGCTGTGGGCATCGTTCTCACTCAACATGACCACCTCGTGGCATATCATAGTGAGACACTATCAGATGTTGTCTGTAAGTACCCTACTTACGACAAAAAATGTACTCCATTGTGAAATCCTACCGCCAGTGGAGACATTACATTCTCGGGAATGAGACAATCATCCACACTGATCACAAGCCACTACAGTTCATGCAGACCCAAGGAAAATTGCAGAATGACCACCATCAGAAGTGGTCCACATACTTACAACAGTTCCACCTCAACATCAAGTATAAAATAGGAAGTACCAACCGAGTTGTTGATTGCCTCAACTAACTTCTAGTCGCATCACTCATTACGGTGCTAGACTCTTGCGGCCACGAGACCTCTAGATGGCCCCACCTCTATGAGATAGACCCTGACTTCTCCGCCACCTACCAAATGTTGGGAGCTAACTTGGTGGTGGCTAAATTCCATCTTCAAGATGGGTTGTTGTGTCGTCTGGGCCATCTCTGTGTTCCATCAAGCGAGCATGCAAAGCTGATTTGGGAAGCTCACTACAGTCGGGTGGCAGGACACTTTGGCGTCGAAACGACAGTGGCAGTGCTGCAGAAAAATTTCTACTGGTCGAAACTTTGACAAGATGTCGGCAAGTATATTAAGTCCTCCACCACCTGCGTTATTGCCAAACCGACCACTAATAAAGAGGGCCTATACACCCCTTTGCCTGCGCCTGACAGGCCATGGGAATCCATCTCAATGGACTACATGCCGGGCCTCTCGTCCACCAAGATGGAAAATGACTGTGTTTTGTGGTTGTTGATCGCTTTTCCAAGATGGCGATTCTAGCTGCCTGCAAGAAGAACATCATAGCAGAAGCCACTGACAAGCTCTTCTTTGAACGAGTATGGGTACATTTTGGAATCCCACAAACCATTATTTCAGACCGTGACATTCGGTTCCTCAACACATTCTAGTCAAGCCTCTAGTCACTGCTGGATACCAAGCTCACAAAATCCACTACCTTCCACCCCCAGACAAATGGCCAAACTGAGGTCATCAATCAGATGATGGTACATATCTTGTGCATGTACAATTCAAAACACCCCCGCACATGGGATGAGATTCTTCCCTATGTCCAACATAGCTACAATCGAGCCCTACATAGCTCAACTAGCCACAGCCCCTTTCAGGTGGGGTTGGGATTCCAACCATTGGGCCCCATGGATGTTGCACTACCCCTGGTGACCACCTCGGCCGACTCGTCCCCTGCTCCACCAGAAGCTGACAAAGCCAACCAGTTCATTGAGCGGATCCAACACATCCTCTAACAGGTTCAGGATATTCTACATAAGTCTAATGCCAAGTACAAGCAGTGCCATGATCAACATTGGGTGCAACATAAGTTTCAGGTGGGAGACAAAGTTTGGTTGCACTTGCAGAAATTACGCCTTACAGGGCCCCATCAGAAGATTTTCCCACTCCGTTATGGGTTGTACACCATCACAAAGGTTGTGGGTGACAATTCTTTTGAGCTCAACATTCCCCCTTTCCTTGGCCTGCACACAGTCTTCAACGTGGCTCTCCTTCGGCCATACTTCCCACCATTATTGGACACCTCAAAGATAGCATAGCAGTTGAAACCAATAGAGATCAACCCTGACTGCATGCAACATGCATCCAGTGATCAGATTATGGACACACAGATCAAGGGCACTCGACAACAAAGGATCCAACTTTATCGAGTTGTCAAAGCAGGGCAACTCCTGCACCAAGGCAAGTGGCTCACCTGAGGCCAAATTCAACACAAATTTCCTCATCTGATGGGGGAACTCAACGCAATGGAGACCATTTCTTCCTAAGGAGGGAGGATTGATCCAGGTGGATATTGGTGGCCACCCACCTTTTCCAACTCGCTCAAAACAATTTTCTGACAATTTTGGCAATTTACTATTTTTAGCAGTTTTTAACTTCCGAGGCCATTTTGAGGGCCTAAATGAAGGTTTTTCGGGATTGATCTTTTCATTGATAACAGAAGGCTTTGATTGAGCCCCCAAAATGAATCTCCTCGACGATACCTTTCCAACGAGATATCGTGCACAAAAGTTATGACCTCGAGAAGTTGATGTACTAACTTACCCAAACGGGGCTCACATGACTTTTGGCGCTTCATCTCCCAGGGTTAGGTTTTTGGATGTCTAAAGTTTTTGACATTCCTGTTTATTGTAAAAAGGCCTTCAGAGCCTCATTGTAGTCATCTTCTTGCAAATGAGCGCAACCGTCACATCTCTTCTCAGAGATAAGCTGCCACCATTCCAGAAAGCTTGTTTTCCAGTACATTTTACAGTTTCATCTTATTTCCTTATTGAATAGAAAATCATTTTTAATGTATCTATGTTATTTTGTGTTAAAGCATATTTTAATAATCTGTATTCATTTCGTTATGCTCATAAAATCCGAATCAATATATGTCATGCTTTTGGGGATTACTAAAAAAAGGTGAGGAAATACCACTATCCCCTCTTGACCAAGCAATGAAGCCCCAATGGTGATAAGGAAAGGGATAAGAAAGTGATAAATCTTTCTCTTGCACTCATGGAAATTCAAGCTAAAACATGTTGTGATTATTTTGGACATCTAGTCAAAACAACTCACCTTGAAGATAAAATATTTTGCTATTAATGTTTTTAAATTTACAAGGAACTTTTGGCCATTTTTCAATAAAACTATTCAAATAAGGTACTGAAATTTACTTATGATGACGTGTCATGTGCCTAAACACAACATTTTTATGTATGAGAATACACACACTTATCTATCATTTAGGAACTACACATGCATTCCAATCCTCCTAGTTGTGCACTTGCCTTCAACCCCTTATGTTGCTATTGTTGGAGTGGTTCCCTTATAAGGATATATACATTTCATTATAACTTCACCAATTGTGATTGGTTCCATTATAAATATTTAGACACTTCATTATGACTTCAACATTTCTAATTAAACTAAAATGAAAAAAAAGGTGTACATATTTTTTTAATACTAACAAAAAAAACAAAATATTATTCATATATGCAATAAAACATTGAGTAATTATTTTGAGACGACTCTTTTTTCTTAAATATCAAATTGGATAGAAACGTTATATCACATACTTAGTTGATGATTATGAAAATGTGTCATACATCATCATAAAGTTTGTAAAAGGGCTTAAAGTCTTATGGGCTGGTCTAGTTGAGAGGTAGTTTTCATCCTCTAAACTAAAGCTTGTAAGCCTTAGAGTCTTGATAGGTTGAAGTTAATTAATAGCTAATGTTAATGTTCATCCACTATAATCTTAGACACTAAAAAGACTACTTTAAATGCTTTTGATTTTAACTAATCTATTACCCAACGTGACAAATTCTCATTTTAATTGCTCCATGACATGCTCTATTTTTATTAGTTTATTTGTTGTCCTTGTTTAAGCCTTCCTCGAACTCAAAAGTCTTATATTTCCTTCATGACTTTTCTATACTACATTCATAAGCCACATTCCTTGGATTCACACTCTTTTTATATTATTGAATCCCATGCTATTAACTCAATCCCCTATGATGAAGACCAAATAATAAAATTATACAAAACTTGCAATCTACATCATATGATTGATTTCACATAAAATTTCTATAAACCCTACAAAAGACACTTTTGAAGTTTAATTTTAATATACATAAGGAAGTAATTCAATGATAAAGACAATCCACACAAAACTCAAGAACATGGAAGCATATACAAAAGAAATGAGTTCACATAAACCTATATAGATTCAAATGGCCTTGAAGTGAGACAATAAAGACAATCCACATAGCATAAAGACATTGAAATACAAAAGGATTGATTTCTCATATAATATTATGAGACTTATAATAATAATAATAATCTATTTTTAACATCAGGTTATTATTATTATTTGTTTTTTAATATGTAATAAATTATTTAATATTTTTCAATAATATTATCTAGTTTTTTTATAAATCATCATTTTATTATAATATTAAATAGAAAGTACATTTACATTTATTAAATATATAACTCTATTGAATGACACAAATTTCTTTGAATTCCTGAAATATTATGTTTTTTCCAATATTACCCCCTATATGAGGGTAAGGGTAGGGGGTAATATTGGAGAAAACATAATATGTTTTCTCCAATATTACCCACACCCCAATAATATGTTTTCTCCAATATTACCCCCCTATATGAGGGTGAGGGTGCGGGTAATATTGGAGAAAACATCATATAAGGTGGAGGTGGGTAATATTGGAGAAAACATAATAATGAGGGTAATATTAGAGAAAACATCATATAGGATGGAGGTGGGTAATATTTGGAAAACATAATATGTTTTCTCCAATATTACCCCACCTCCACCCTCATATTATGTTTTCTCCAATATTACCCGTCACCCTCACCCTCACCCCACCCTCATATGTGGGGTGGAGTGTTGGGTAATATTAGAGAAAACATGGCACAAATTTCTTTGAATTCCTGAATTATTTCAGTTGCATAAACTTAATCATTTTACACAAATTAGAATCACATAAAAGTGCATCGGTTGTCTCAAATAAACTTTGTTTATATTTATAGATTTCTTCCTATTTCTACTCAAGATTCTGCCCGAATCCCTTTTTACTAGACTTCATTAGAGTTCTGAATGATCTGGAATCCCTAGAATTTATGTGTATGGTGTGTAGTTGTAATGTAGCATGATAGATATTTTTACAGCCAGTCCATTCCAATAGTTACCACTATAACTTTCAATTGCATAACTTTCAATCACATAGCAACATGCCTCAAACATTGCACAACCTCATATAACTAAGTGCCTATATAACTGAGTGCCTGCTATAATATTCCAATAGTTACCACTATAACTTTCAATTACATCGCAACATGCCTCAAATATTGCACAACCTCATATAACTGACTGCCTGCTATAATACAGCCAGTCCATTCCAATAGTTACCACTATAACTTTCAATTACATAGCAACATGCCTCAAACATTGCACAACCTCATATAACTAAGTGCCTATATAACTGAGTGCCTGCTATAATATTCCAATAGTTACCACTATAACTTTCAGTTACATGGCAAACATGCCTCAAACATTGCACAACCTCATATAACTGAGTGCCTGTTATAATAGATACATTACTAACTAATGTTTTTTTTCACTGAATTTGTATTTTAGGTTTAAATGTTACAAATTCCAATTCACAAATAATGAGTTCCGGAGCTCTACAACAGATTCATGACATTCAGAGCTCCCTGTGCATTTGTTGAACTAGTAATGTTTGTAAAGAAAATAGGAGTAACTTGGCTGTTAGAAAAAATTAATAAATAGTTGCATATCTGAAATTCAAATACTTATTAATTAGTCATATTTGACAATTTGAGATATGCATCCCCATTTTAGCAAACTCCCAATGCAAATGAAACCTTCACTTAGATTTGAAAGTCAAAGTGGTAGGGATAGGGATACTCTTGATGCAAATAAAATTTGGGATTAGATGCAAATCAAAGTTGTATGTATAAGGATCATTCAGACTTGTACGCATTGCACATTAGTTACAAATTAACAAGCTAATTGATGTATGAGATTTCTTGTTTATGAAATAAGATATAGTTATTTGACAACTAAAATCTACTGAACTATACTCTACCTCTCTAAATTTGAAACTATAATCTTAAAAAAAATTAACATGGATCAAATTTATAAACTTAACACATTAAAAAAAAAAAGTTTAAAAATACTTTTTCTTACAATATGCCTATTCTTTCTTGATATTCAAAGAAAAAACTACAGAACCAGCAATGTCCAAAAACAATATCAACTTCATATCTATTATGGCCATCTTGGGAAAGCCATTACTAATTACTAATGACATACTCATGCTATCAAATTATATGCATTCAAAGATTCATACGCACCTGAAACACTGGTACACCATGATGAATAATGGCATACTCAAATTACAAGAAGGGAATATCAAACTATATGCGTCAAAGAATCATATGTACCTGAAACACTGGTACACAAAGTTATTGAAGCACATCTTCTCTAAACTGTGTGAACACAATTTACCGGGCACGATCTTCTCGAACTCCTTGGAAGGCAGTGGCTATAATTGTATCTCCCTTTCTCCTTGAATACTTTGAAGACGGTGACTATAATTACATCTCCCTTTCAAGGCAGTGGCTATAATTACATTTCCCTTTGTCGTTGATAACTTTCAGCAGTGTGTGGCCCCTCGAGGTGCAGAAACCAACATACAATTTTTTATAACCTATTGAGGTGCATAAATCAGCGTACGTTTTTTTAGGTCACTGTGAAGTATGTGTCCAATTAGAAGCTTTATAACAATACGAACGGACAAGGATTTAGATTTGTAATATTTTCTCAAGTGGGAAAATTATCATTATTCAGTTTAGCAGTGGGAACAGTAGTTATTAGTTGCTATTCATGAATGAAGGTTGACTTATGGTGGATTATGTTTGTTACTTAGCATTGACTGCTGCCATCTTACCAGATGTATGTGGGTTTTGGGCAGTTAACTTGTCCTAAAAAGATTAACTCTGGTGGTCAGTAGAGGAGCATAGTATTACTCTTACTAAATGTATGTGAATCTTAAGCCCTTAACCTGCCGGAGAAAAAAACCTGACTCTTAATCAAGTAGAAACAATTCTACTTAGAATTTATAATATACCTATGATTAATAGATAAGTCTAAAAGATGGCAGATCATTTCTTAAAAAGAAGGTTTAATTCTTTTAAGAATAAACTTTCTGAATTTGTTTTTACGTACTTTCAAACTTATTTGAAAGCAATTCAAATCCAACGACCTATAAACCACATGCTGCAACATTCAATGTTGCATAACAGGCTAGTTATTGTTAGCCTTTGACTTATTATTCTTGTACATGGAAAACCACTTCATTTGAAATAACCCACTGGTGATCAGTAAAGAGACAGATTTTCACTCGTACAGATGTATGTGGGTTTTGGGCAGTTAACTTATCCTAAAAAAACTAACTCGGATGGTCAGTAAAAGAACAGACTGTCACTCTTACTAAATATATATAAATATTAGACCCTTAACCTCTCCAAGAAAAAAAAACTCTTAATCAGGTAGAAATAATTCTACTTAGAATT
This sequence comes from Picea mariana, assembly GCA_032191745.1. Classification (NCBI taxonomy): domain Eukaryota; kingdom Viridiplantae; phylum Streptophyta; class Pinopsida; order Pinales; family Pinaceae; genus Picea; species Picea mariana. Next base: position 13,348 of record JASDQU010298754.1, read on the forward strand.
TATAATATACCCATGAAGAATAGATATGTCTCATAGCTGGCAGATCATTTCTTAGAAAGAAGGTTTAATTCTTATTGTTACTTTAACAATAAACTTTCTGAGTTTGTTCTTTACATACCTTCAAACAGATAAAATATGCGAAACAAACAACACGGTGAGGCTATGCTCGCTTCTGTATTATTCAATGAAGGCAAATTACATCCTTATATAGGAAAAGACTCGACCGAGTCAGTTACATGCAAACCAAAGACAACTAGACTCTTAACTAAGAACTGACTCTTAACACGCCTACAACTGACTCTCACAACTGAACCTTATAACTGGTGCTTACAACTGGCGCTTACTCCATTATTTCCAAGTCTCCCCCTTAATGGAGAATGGATTGACTTCTACACCTAACATATCCCTAAACAATTCAAACTTAATCTTTCCAAGAGGCTTAGTGAAAATATCAACAACATTTTCACTAGTATTACAATACACAAGAGTTATTTCATTTGACTGTAACTTTTCTCGAACAAAATGATACTGAGCTTCAACATGCTTTGTCCTTGCATGAAAAATTGGATTCTTCGCAATATTGATTGAACTTTGATTATCACATCTGATAATCGTAGGTTCCTTTCATTCTTCTCCAACATCTTGAAGAA
>JASDQU010298755.1:0-13997 GCA_032191745.1 Picea mariana
TGGGTCATCTTTTCAAATACTTAGTGTGATTTTCATAACCTTCTACACTTGGAATATGTGTCTATAATGCCATTTTTCACAAAAATGTCTAAATCAAAACTTCCTTTGATTATGTACATACAAGACAATTGAGATGGTAACCAAATCTAGTGTAACACATGGCAATTGCATTCACAGAACTCAATTTATGGACTCATTACAATATCAATATTTATCATTCTAGGATACCACACCCCTTTGATACATACTATCAAACATCTGCTATCCAACCTCTAGACTCCCACAATTTGGATTAAGCAATATTAGGGCATTGCTTACAACAACATTTGAATCAAATGCTTCCCTTCGAAAAATGCATTTATGGATCCCCTTAATTTTAAAAGATCTTCTAATTGGAATATGTAGAGAGGATAGGAAAGAATGTAACTAAAATATATTCTAAACATGTCACTAGCATTTGGTGAATAATTTCTAAGGCCAGATGCCAATGACCAATTTTCCCATAACTAGTAATTCTTGCATTCCAGGAAACCAAACTTTTCTTGATTTAAGAATATCAAAGACTCAGACTGATCATGGTTCTCTTCTGTAGCAACCTCTCATTCATGGTGGTATTGTCATTCTTGATCAAATAAACTTATGTAATAAGATCACCCTCCATTAGAAACTAGGTCCGCTCTATAAATTTCTCCCCTTCTCTTTGAAGAAATGTAGAGTATCAACCTGGAATATATTCCCAATTGTTTTTATACTCTATTGCACTTGCTTCAAAATTTAGTCTGACATCTGTGTCTATGCAAGATGATATTAGTAGAAACATATTTTGAAAGTACTCAGAGGATGTTTCAGACTCCAAATAGCACTAAAATCTATAACATATTTAGCCAATCCTAGCTGGCAATAAACTTAACAGAAAAAACACTAACAAAATGCCATGATCTATTTCTAAATAGTGGCTCTTCACCTAATAATATTTTGTAGGCCTTTTTTGGTCAACGCTAGGTAGAAAACCAATTTTTTATGCTAAAGGCCTACTATTGAAAAGAACCCTAGAATTTGGGCCAAAATTTTGATATCATTCTCACTTGGGTATGATTTTGCCTTCACTTTTCTGGGATGTAAGGTTTTATGGATCACTTTTCCCACATTTACTAGGACCAAGAAATGGACATCAAATTTGATGGGATTTTTTTTTTTTAGTAGGATTTTATGAAACAATTTCCCCTTTTGACACTGTGCATTGCCTAACTAGCTTAAAATTTTGTTTTGGTTATTGATATCTTGAATTCTATCCAGTAAATCTGATGCAAAACATGCCAATCAGTGACACGCCATTTGTATAACTATTTCATATTAGTTTTTTCTTTGTTTGTTTTTGGGGAATCTTCTTCGTAGTGGGATAAGCATGTAAATCGATCTCATATCTTTCCTTGAATATTTGTTAATTGATTAAGAATATCTTATAATTTCAAGGGATGGAATATGGGATACATTTTAATCATTTGGGGATGGTTGTAATGGTGGGTGCTCTAGACTCTCATTTTATTCAACAAAAAATATCACCAAAAATGGGAATTCTTGCACAAACAAAAACTGCTCGTACCTCCTATATATTATCTCAACCTTATAAGTCTAAAAAGTATTACATTACAATAGAAAAAATATATAAAAACAAGAAAATTCTACAAATAGTCATACATTTTTCTGAAAAATTCAAAATACATATCAACAAAATATAAAACTTAGGATAGGTCAAACCAAGGATTTTCATCAAAAGGCCAGTGAGAAAACATTAGCTGAATCTTAATATGATTATTGAATGCCACTGCTAGATAAATATCTTCTTCACATGAGACTTGTTCCTCTTCATGATAACGACTAAAAGAGGAATAATTAGATAAAGAGATTGAGTGAGTGTTACTAAAGAGTAACAACATCCTTGATTTTGAGCAATGTCCTTGTACCTTCAGTCAACTTAGTCCTTCCTTAGATATGACATCTTCATTATCAATTTACAATTTCATTATCCAATAATTGAATTTTAATGTTTTAGGTGTGATTAATTCATTGATATAACAAGGACTTAAAACAATTCAAATTCTTAAGTTTAAGGAGTGTAGCTCATACAAGTGACATATGATCATGGGTGGAAATTAAAAAGGCTAGGGAAGAGTGCAAAAAAATTGGAAGCAGGGGAACATGTTATTAATGGAAACCAAATCTATAGGTAATGGATGGACCTATATGAGCCTCCAAGTTTCCATCAAGGATTACCATGATTAAATACAATAAATGTGACTTTCCTTTGTTGTTACAAGATCCAAAATGGGCCATCAATGAAGCATGATTTTTTTTTCAAAATCATGGACATTGACCATATTACACATCCTAAACACATAGTCATGTATAACATTAAAATTCATAATTTCATAGTAGTTCTTGAGGCATATATTAGCATATGAGAAGCTACGATGTTTGATTTGGTTTCTTTGAAATCTAAATGTGTGTCTTCTTATGATGTACAACTTTTCTTATATTTTAGTTCCAAAGAAGAGATACCCGAAGCTTGGATGAAATATGAACATAAGGGAGACACACTACTATTCCCTTTTGAGGATATTCATAATTTCCAGCTCCATTGAAATACATTTGATGACAGTCTTCTGTATGGATCTACTACAAACTTTTAATAATCTAGGAAACCCTCAATTACTAGGATATGACAGTACTATGCCTAAAATGATCATGATTTGGAGAACTCAATTTAGAATAGATTCTCAACTTGGAAAGAATGGAGAAATTCTTATTTCACAACTAAAATTTACATTCTCACACCAATGATGATAAAATTACACCCCATTACAAAATGTCCCATAGATATGCTAAGCAAAAACAAAAATGCAACTCTTTTTATGGTTTCTCACGCCAATGATAATAAATTTAGAACCCGATGGACTTACACACTATATGTTCAGGATTATGGTGAAATCTACGAAATTTAGCTAGCCAAAATACTATAATGCATACATCCATAGCCTAGGGTTTCCCTTGGAAAACAAGAAACATCATTCCCCATTACCATTATCCCACATACCATAGCTTTCTCGTGTGCCTATAAGAATTGTTATATGCTTCAAGGTTGGTAATGCTGATATTTAACATTATTGTTGTGCCATGTTTGTGGAGCTGTTAGATGACATGTCAAATGTTTTGAAAGATGAATCATAATGATAATTAGTTGTTGAAGAATAATTCCATGAAATTTCAAATGTGTATGATACACTTTTTCAAATTCTGTATAAACATGCAATTTTGAACATAAAAAATTGGTACAAATAAAGGGAATTTTAAACCGCAATAAAATAGTAGTAGAAAAGGGAAAACTAACCATTCTGTATAGCTTGGATCTACAGTGAAACCATACATATCAACTGTGTCACACATGGAAAGTGATAATTCTATAGAGTTCATTCCATATCATTTTTCACCTCTTCGAAGGACCACACCTTGGAAAAGATAAATTGGGTTAGGAATCTACTGGAGTGATAGAGAACAAAGTACACACTATTAGCATGCAATTGTAGCATCGATGTTTAATACTTTTACAACATGTTCATAATATTGACATTGGCATAGTGAAAACTTTTCCAAGTAATGTGAACATAATTTAGAACCAATTTTATTTTTTGACCAACCACTTTCCCTTATTTCACAAGCCTATATTTTACAAGTTACAACATTTCTTACACATCCGTTCATATCCTTAAGATAAACTATCAATAGAAGTAGAAAACAATGTGTACAAAAATTCATTAGTTTCCTCCACTCAAGAATATGATATCTTATCCCCTCAATTCTTATGATAATGTTACCTTGATCATAGAACTGAAGTCTCTATGAATCAAAATTTTAATAACCAACGAATCATCCACTAAAACATCAACTAGATCATTTAACCCAAACTAATTAGATCCATCAAAATATATGGACAAGTGTTGAACCTCACAAAACTTATATCATGGTATTATAAGGTCAACCTTCATTCCCATAAATAAAAAACATATTGGATCCATCAGAAACTTTGATCACGTTTCTTGCTACTCCCCTTGTCAGAAGATGAAAGTTTCTCTCCAGGCCAACACACTTGACATATTTTTTCAAATTGAAACAAAAAAGACCTCATAAAACCTCCATGATAAAACATATCTTCTTAGAAAACATCATAAAACTGCCATGATAAAACAAATCTTCTCCTAACACATCAAAAAAATAACACAAAAGCTTAGCTGAACTAAAGTTCTACTGTTCAGTGGTCCACCCTTTGAGGGATGTTCTTCTTGTGGTGCTTGACATCTTCAGGAGAGTTTCAACACTTCTATTTGAGTCTAAAGGAAGTATTTCAGAAAAAAGAAATTTAGTGTGCCATTCATCTTACTAATTTTGCATGGGGAAAATGAGGACAGGAAAATAGTAACCATCCTAGGTTACCACTCAACATATGGTACCCAAGTCATAGTTGGAAAAATTCCATGAAAATTGAAATATGTTGCAGAAAGAGAATATCCACCAGACATTTGAGGAAATTCGTTAGCGGGTGCAGAATATCATATCCATCAAGTGAATCTAACAATCCAAGGAAAGTAAACAAGTTCATATACTGACATATGGTATTAGGTATATTATTTAGATCATCTAGATATAAACATCCCAGTAAGAGGAACATGATTTACTTGGATTCAAACCTGTATGTAAATAATTGTTTACACTATGATCACAACTAAATATTTTCATGTTTGATATTAGGCATGGTAATCATTCTATCCATTCTATGCTTGTATGGAAGTGTTAAAGAAATAATTTCTTAGGGACTACTATTTCCAATTTGTGTTTCTCATTAGTAGTAACTCATTTCTGCTAGTAAATTCCTCACAAAAGGTCAATATAGTTTCACATAGATTATCGTACTAGTATGCATACTCTAACACCCATAGCTATCATAAAAGAAGCAAAATATAATAAAAACACAATATACTGCTACTTAAATATTTCCACAAAGCTTCTCAAACCACTCCTAGACGCTTACTAAACCATGGACATAGAGACTTGGAAATTGGAGGTTATTACTCTGGCCATGGCCTTATATGAGAAGGTTGTTGGGAAATTTTGGATTGTATTAGCCCGATAGGATAGTTTGAGTGGTTGATTTATTTGAGCTTCATGCATGAGGTCTTAGGGTCAATCCCCATATTGGTTTCCTCTGTTGTGTGCCTCACTCAATTTCCCTACCAGGTCAAGCATGTAATAAGCTCCAAAAAGTTTATAGTTTTAAAAGTAATTACACCCCATTACCAAATGTCCCATAGATATGGGAAGAAAAATCAGCAATGCAACCCTTTTTATAGTTTCTAACTTTCTAAACAACATATAATGTAGAACCACTAGTTGATTGAATCCAATAGAGGTCCTCTCTCAATTTCGATTGAAGAACCAATAGTCGACTAGAATTGGTTTTCTAACTAACCAAAAGTATGAAGGAACATGAAAAGACTCAATCATCTAACCAACAACATGGAGGATTAAATATCTAAGCCATGAAAGGGAAGCCACTTCTCAAAGGGTTTGCTTGACCAGATGGGGCATCGCACTGTACATGAAAGCACCATCTGTGCCAAGAAATAAGTTAAGGTATTTTCAAATTTCCTTATGGTTTTTTTGTTGATCGAGTAACCATCCACCTTCCTAAGAAAGATTATAAAAAGGAAAGTTAAAGAAGAAAAACAAAATTAAAAAAAAATGATAAAAAATAAATAAAAAACTGAATTGGTTGATGTTAAAAGAAAACATATTTATAAAAACTTATAAACAAGCACATAAAATACAAGAGGTATATATGGTGACCTACTTTCATGTTAACATTTGATTGGTTACAATGTCATCCAAAAATGGAAACTCACCAATTATCAATCCATCCAAAAAGTTTGAAAATTTTATGAGAGGCGTTCCATATGGCTTACTTCAACAACGTGTAGTTATGCATAAACAGCAATGTACATAATAGAAACCGGTGAACAGTTCCTTTGAATCAATATACACAAAGGGAAATCTTGGAATTTTCAGCTTACATATTGGTGAAGGCCTTCCTATTGAATAAATAAGAGGTCATTTGACATAATAAGGAACATTAAAATTTTCATTTCATACCTATTAAGGACATGTCAAATTGTATGAATAGGTGTAGCATGTGAATGATCATGTAATTTAAAACTTAGACCTTGATAAGCATATTTTGCATCTAATAATCTAGGATACAAGTTCAATTTTATTAGCTGCAATCAACTCATCAATTTATTCATGTTCTTAGTTTTACATTTTTTATACTCCACGCCATCTCCATTTCATACTTCCTGAGAAATTCCATTTCACAAATAGTTCTAAATTGAGTAGAGTATTGTAGAGGGTATGAATACCTATTTAAAAGAAACTAAAGAATAATGAATCTAGTACACATTAATTAAGTGTTCATGATTTGCTACTCCAACCTGTCCTTGTAGACAAAAGGCCACTACTGCTCAGGATTCTATGGAGTCTCAATATCATTACCTATGCTATCTACAAGTAGGTGATATAGAAAATATTTTGAATATGGAGAGGGATTTTTAATAGGTATTTAAAAACAATAGTAGCACATCTTATGGGGGAGAATGCTATCACTTTGAAGGAAAAGAGGGTACTTTGTTGCTGCTCATAAAGAAGGATTTTCACTTAGTAGATTCTGGAGATGGAATAACAAATGGAAGATGCTGCCAACTATGTTCTTTATCTTGTTGTGTCCTTATGACAATAGATAAGTAGTGCCATGGGTTTGTTATATGGTTTGTGGAAATAGGAGTTAATGCTTGATGATTTTAGGCATATCTTCACAACATGATTAACTTCACATATTATCATATTGAGACAAGATATTGTTCATGAGGTGACTGTAGTCTGGATACTTTGGCAAACCATTTAGTACTTTTGATTACGTCATTGAGATTTGAGTTCGACGACCTGCATGGTGCTAGCATGCTGAGTATATATGCAAATATGGTGTGCAAAGGATCATTTCTTATGTTGACTACAAGCAGGTGATATATAAAATATTTCAGAGATGGAGAGGGAAGTTTGTAAGAGATATTTCAAAATAACAGTAGAACATCCCATGGAGGTGAATGCTAGCACTTTGAAGGAAAAGAGGGTACTTTTTTTCTGCGCATAAATAAGGCATTTCACTTAGTATACTTTGAAGGTGGAATAACAAAGGGAATATGCTGCCACTTTTTTTCTTTAGTGTTGTGTTCTTATGACAGTAGAGAAGGAGTGCCATGGGTTTTCTACATGGTTGGAAGAAATAGGAGTTAATGCTTGATGCTTTTATGCATATCTTTAGAACATGATTAACTTCTCATATTATCATATCGAGACAAGACACCATTCATGAGGTGAATGTAGTATGGATACTTTGGAAAACCATTTAGGACTCTCAATTACACCATTGAGATTTCATTCCCATGACCTACATGGTGTTATCATGCTAATTATGTATGCCAATATGGTGTGCATATGATCATTTCCTATGCTATCTATAAGTAGGTGATATAGAAAATATTTCAGAGATGGATAGGGAAGTTTTGAAGGGTTATTTCAAAACAACAATAGCACATCCCGTGGAGGAGAATGATAACACTTTGAAGGAAATGAGGGTACTTTTTTTCTGCTTGTAAAGAAGGAATTTCACTTAGTATATTCTGGAGGTGGAATAGCAAAGGGAAGATGCTAACACCTATGCTATTTATATTGTTGTGTCCTTATGATAGTAGAGAAGGAGTTCCATGGGTTTGCTACATGGATGGTGAAAATAAGAGTCAGTGCTTGATGCTTTTAGGAATATCTTAACAACACAATTATATTCACATATGATCATATTGAGAAAAGATATAGTTCATGAGGTGACTATAGTCTGGATACTTTGGAAAACCATTTAGAACTCTCGATTACACAATTGGTATTTCATTCCCATGACCTACATGGTGCTAGCATGCCGAGTCTAGACTCTATATGCCAATATGGCATGCACAAGATCATTGCCTATGTTGTCTACAAATAGGCGATATAGAAAATATTTCACATATGGAGAGGGAAGTTTGTAAGAGGTATTTCAAAACAACAATAACACATCATGTGGAGGAGAATGCTAACACTTTGAAGGAAAAGAGGGTACTTTGTTTCTGCTCATAAAGAAGGCATTTCACTTAGTATATTATGGAGGTGGAATAGTAAAGGGAAGATGATGCCACATGTGTTCTTTAGCTTGTTGTTTCATTATGATAGTAGAGAAGGAGTGACACGGGTTTGCTACATGGATGGTGGAAATATGAGTTAACGATTGATGCTTTTAGGAACATCTTCAAAACATGATTAACTTCACATATTATCATATTGAGACAAGATATGAGTGGAAGTTATTGATAATATGATAATATGTTCAGAAATAGTATATAAGATACATTAGTCATTAACAAGAAATCAAGAAATCAAGAAATCATACGATCCAACTGTATACAATCTTCTAACGATGGGAAACTTAGGCACCATCTTGAACCACACAACTAATATTACTACCAACTACGAATTACATCTCAAGCACATTCAGGTTAGAATAAACCATTGTCTCACACCTTAAATTTACAAAATAAAACATTAATATATCCATCTAAATTTCACAAAATAGGCATTGATAGTGTAAGGACCATTCTTATCTTACCTACCAAAAGGGTTCCACCATTTCATACAATTGTTTACTTCATTTGGACCAATCACTTGGTGTATTTTGGAATCAGGTTGTTGCTTAAGACTAACATTCTCCAATTCCTGTGTGTCAACAAACAATGCAGATTGTGCAACAGACAAAACACCTCTCCTTGGGTTTTCAATATCAAAAAGATGTTGTAATGGTTGTTCAAAAACTCTTTCATAAAGATAGTCCCTAGGATTCCCAACATCGACTGGTCTACCACAAAGCTCCAAGTTTGCATCACGACTATTTCCCCAGTGTTCTAGAATTTTTATACAATTGAAGATCCCATTCTCTCTCCAGTGCCTTCTTTTATATTATCAATATTCTCATCATCTACATGGATCTCATCATCCCAGTGATTATGAAGAAAAATTTCCACCAATTCTAAGGAATTTGAGTAACCTCCATGCCCATTGTTGGTAATGTTAGTATCATTCTCTCCTAAAATTATTCCATACCTATCGCTACCATATCTTCCTAGACTGTAGGATTTGGCTATAGGAGGATAAGAGGGTAGCTCATATTGTACAATGAACCTACTCACATCATGTTCCTAATCATATCAATGTCTTGATCAATTACTGAGTTGTCACGTGAAGTCTTCCCCAATCGTTGAAAAACTAGTGAGATCTAGTTTGAATACACAACTTCTAGAAATTCCATAAAGCCCAGATGCAAGAGAAATAATTCCAAAAATATTCCCCGTTTAGGAAATCTGGGTGATGCACTTACCAAAATCTTTGGATTCTAACAAATTGAGGAAAAATATAATTTTGTTCATGAAATTGGGAGGGTGAACCCTCTTTCCATTGATTTTCTTATTATTTTATATGGGAAAAAATATTTGCCATGTATATTTTTTATTTTTATTTTTGGGCTAAACATTTTAATTTCTTAAAAACTGTTTCAATGAAATTCTCTCTTTTAAAAATTTAAACCTTAAAATTTCTCCCATGAGAAAAATTTTCCCCTAAAATTATCTATGTTTCCCATGCTGACATGAAGATATTTGAATTTGTCTTCATGACTGTAGGACCCCTGGGAATCTTCCATTGTCATGGTTCTCATACCGGAACCAAAATTCCTTCCTAAATCTATAAATTCTATAAGAAAATGTGCATTCAAATAAATTTATGTTAGACAAAAAAACTGTACATACACAATTGTGGAAAATAGTGCATAAATATTTATGCCCATTTAATGCTACCAATCATCTTCTTTTGAGTTGGGTGCAAAATTTTCTACTCAAATTAATTTTCTGGGTTGATATGTGTATTCACCTTCTCAATAAATTTCCATTGACTATTCATTTTCCCAATTCTGAGTTATGAGCATAAAGTTATGGTCTTCAAAAGTTTTGACTATTTTCTTTTTCTAACCTTGTATGCTACACGTGTCTTATTTCTCTCCCAACACATTTTTGGGTACCCATAATTTAAATTTGAATTCATGACTAACTTCTATGGTCCATGATATTTCCATATACTACTCCTGGACCCCAAACTGACTTTTGAGCTAGGAGTTATACCCTCTGGAGGTAATCTGGTATTGAATTTTTACCCTTCACTGTTTAGGTCGTAACTTCTTCATACAAGATTTGTTTTGTGCTTAGAATAGCTCGTTGGAAATATCTCCTTGAGATTTTTTACTTGAGCTACAAATACACAATGTACCTTGGTGCACTTCGATCTCATGTATTTTCATTTCCTAAAAACATCATTTAATCCCTAAAAAATGCCCTGCAAGTTTATGAATTTCAAAAACAATAAACTGTTTCTAATAAATTTGACCATTTATTGCCGATATGGCACTGATTTTATTCTTAGTCACTATGCCATCAGGGAAATTATTCCCCCTTCCCTCACCTCTATAATCTTCCATTCTGATCCTATCGGTGGTCTTCGACCACCGAGCATCGAGGAAATATCGACCACCGAGAACTGGGGAAACTCTTCCCTTTCTCCTTGTGAAACTTCAATTCAACTCTAGTCTAGTCTACATGTCCACTAGGCACCATGCAAGTGGAAATTATTTTCTCGTTCCCTTGTGGAACTTCCATCCAAATCCGGTTTGTTCCACCATGAAAGGTTTTCCCCTCCCCTCGTGGAACTTCCGTTTGACTTCGGTCCAGTCCACCAGGCCATTGGGAAATGTTTTCTCCTCCACTCCCGAAACTTTAATTCGACCCCGGTTTGATCCAATGGGTCACTGAGAACCGGGTCATCGGTTAGAATTCCCATGACTCCACTTTCCTAATTTATTTTCAATCCGATGAACAACTTTTCTCGTGGAAGGTTGGCCTTTACACCACTCCTCCAATGACACATGATAGTGAGACAAACCCATATTTTAGTGACAACTAGAATGTATAGGGTCTTACTCAACTGTAACATCTCCACTACCTAATTAATAAAAAAAAATTGTTCTTCCTCAAGGAACAGAATCCCCAAAGTCCTACGGGGGTCTAGTGCGGCCTAGTTCTTCCCTGTTCGCCTCCCTGTGATCGTGGGTTAGGACCACAGGCCAAATAAGCTAGGTGCCTTTCACAACTCGCGACCTCGCAAGTCGTAAATCAAAGGCGCTCCAACCTTCTTCACAAATCGCCGATACCCGAGATCATGAAGTGGGTATAGCTTCCTTCTGTCAACGTCCTCTATGCATGACCATCGGCTAGGCTAAACTCTAGCTCTTCTCGCTATTCGCCGCTTAATGAGGTCAATGGTTGAACTCTTGCTACTCGGGACTTTGTAAGTCCAAGTGTTGAGATTTCATGCCATTCTCCTGTGAATCCCCGAGACACAAGGAGTCAACGAAAAATTGACTCCCTTCTCTAGGCGATGCGGGTCCACCCGTCAATCACGCGGGCCCCACATTGAAGTGTTGCCATGTGTTCCCTCACGCTTGGCCCTCGGTGCTTCGCTACTCGTGACTTGGAGCGTCCAATTTTGGGCTCCTACCCCGCGAGCCTCTGAGGTAGCGAGATCCTTGGATCTCTGCCACCTGTCCTCCTCGGATGGACGGTCCTGATCCCCTCGTGGCTTTGCCACTCGCGACTTGGAGCATCCAACCTTGGGGCTCTTACCTCGCGAACCTTCGAGGTAGCGAGATCACCGGATCTCTGCCACCTGTCCTCCTTGGATGGACAGCTCTGATCCTCTCACCACTTCATCGCTTCGTGTCCTTGCACCTCGCGACCTTTGACACTAATTACTTGGGCATTCACCTTGCGAACTCCCGAGTTCGAAAGATCTCTCGATCTTTGCCACCTATCCTCCTCGGATGGACGGCTCAGATCCTTTCGTGACCTCGCCACTCGCGACTTGGATCATCCAACTTTTGGACTCTCATCTTGCGAACCTTCGAGTTTATGAGTTCCTCGATCTCTGCCACCTATCCTCCTCGAACGGACGGCTCGGATCCCTTCATGACCTCACCACTCGCGACTTGGAGCATCCAACTTTTGGACTCCCATATCGCGAACCTCCGAGTTCACTAGTTCCTCAATCTCTGCCACCTGTCCTATTCGTATGGACGGCTCGGATCCTTTCGTGACCTCGTTCACGAGGCTTAACCCTCGTCTATATCCCTAAAGATCTAACGACTGTCGGGATTCCTAGTTCAGATCTGACAATTCAGATCCGTCTTGATACTGCGCCCTTTTCCACTGCTCCCTGGACGTGGAAAAATCAACGGTCCAGATGTGCTCATGGAGTCTGGGGGTCTACAATCCAGATTTCCTCGCTATCCTCAAAGATAGAGGAAAAAGGGTTAAGGCAATTAACGCCCTCATTCGTTCCTTCAATTTAACGGTCGTGAATGATCATAGGTTCCCCGACCGGATCTCATCCGTTGATCAATGCTTATCCTTATGCTGCTACTTCAGGAATTCAAGAGGGTTATTCCTCTTCGCACAAGGTTGTTAAGACTTGCACATTCACGCCCCTCTTCCAGGCTCTTGGTGAACCTTTCTAAGGAGGGAATCTCCATGAAGAGGTCTATTCTGGGGTATCCTGGATACAGATAAGGGAAGACAAATTCCCGAGAAAGGGCTAGAGATCTGACTTGGTTCAACTTAGGCATGATTGGATTCATGTTTATCGACGTAAGTCATGCATGGCTTCCTCCATTACAAACATATGTCCATTAATTATCATCAAAACATTCACAGACATTTTTACACTAAAATTGTTCACAGTCTTACAGTGCTGTGAGTATATTTACATATATATATACATATATCAGTGTATGAATTTCAAGATGTAATACATAAAATACTTATCAGAAATAACACCAGAAGTGGGTGCAACTACTGAGAGGGGTGCTCATTTCCACCCAACCGTAGGCTCAGCGACTCCCAACGGATTTACCACTAGCCACCCTCGAGCTGAGACCACGATGTTCTGAGACTGCGTCTCTCTGTCTGCCAGTGACTAGGAGTGAAGGTTGCAATCCTCCCTCCCTGCTATCACTCACTCTGCGTAAGAATTTTTGCCAGAGTTTCCCTCGCGTCTCCCCCCCCCTTCCATCGCTTCTGCCATACGCCTTATTCTCTTGCGAGGTTGCGTGTGGCACGATTACCCTCACACTGATCAGGCCTGACGGCTCTACGGATGGGTGGTTCACCACCCATCCCTCATCAAGCCGCCCGCCTACCAACCTGCGAGACATTAAATTTGGGGGCCAATGAGCCGCTTTTGGTTCTCTGGGCCAGTGGAGTCCAAATACAGTATTCATTCAGGGTGGAAGTTAACGCCACCTTTTTAGGAGCCTTCCACCGCCATCGTGGTCTCTTTTCTGCACATCCCCTCTCAGCAGTCCTGCAATAAATTCAAAATATTATTCACATTCATTGACCTCTTCTTGCAGGTCCATTTACATCACATATTCATACTTATGAGTTTGCCATAGTCCTTGGCCAGTCCAGTTATATTTACAATCTGGGGGAAACAGGGTGTTACAATTCCCTCCCCCTTAAAAAGGGAACATTGTTCTCGATGTTCTAAGCTACTAACGTGAATTACATGTATAGAAGTAAACAAAATCGGATATGCCTGTCTCATGGCATCCTCCATTTCCCATGTAGCCTCATCTGGGCCAAAATGTTTCCACTGCACCTTGACCTGTGCAATGGTTCTGTTTCGGAGTCGGGTTTCCCTTCTGTCCA
>JASDQU010298757.1:0-12567 GCA_032191745.1 Picea mariana
ATTATTAATCATGAATATAATTAACATCTTAATTTTTGTTTCTAGTCATACATATAAGTTGTTTGAAATATATAGAGGTAATCATATATATATTGAAAGTTATATTTAAATATATTATATTGAATGATGTAGCAGAAAGAAAGAACCGATCCATTGAAGAATCTATAAGACAATGATGAATTACCAGAGTCTATCCATATTTCTATGGGGAAAAGCAACTATGACAACTGTACATGTTTAGAATAGAAGTCCTGATCATATATTGAAGAACATGACTCCAGAAGAAGCTTTCTCCAGAAAGAAGTCAAGTGTTGAACACTTGAAGATCTTTGGCTATCAGTCAAGAAGAAAGAATGGAAGGAAGCTATGATGGAAGGATATCAATCCATTATGAAAAGTGATATATGGGAAATTGTGCCTAGACCTAAAGGAATGCATGTAGTCACTTCAAAATGAGTTTACAAGATAAAACATGCAGTAGATGGGAGTATCGATAAATACAAGGAAAGATTCATGGCTCGAGGGTTCTCCCAGAAGGAGGGAGAAGACTATGATGAGATGTTTTCTCCAGTTGCAAGTTACACCTCTATTAGAGCTATCATATCTCTTGCAACATCTATGGGTTGGAGTTTAGATTAGATAGATGTAAAGACCATTTTTCTCAATGGAGTAATTGAGGATGAAGTATACATAGAGCAACTTCAAGGTTTTGAGGTACACCCGAGAGAAACCCATGTATGAAGAAGGCCTTGTATGGACTCAAGAAAGCTCCAAGAGCTTGGTATGCATGAATTGATAGTTACTTGACGAGACTTGGATTTTCCAAGGGTTATGTTGATCCATATCTTTATTACAGGGTTATGAATGATGCACTTGTGATCCGACTACTATATATGTTGATGATTTGTTTCCGACATGTGCAGAGCCTCTCATTATTTTAGTGTAAGAGGGAGTTAGCCTCTAAATTCAATGTGAAGATCTTTTGTACTTAATTTTCTTTAGTTTTACTATATAATTACAAAATCAAAATTTTCCCAAGTTTTGATAGGTTTATTGGAAAAGATACATTGAATTATAATTTTGGAAATTTCAAAGTTGGTTTTTGGTGTGGGTTTGCTAAGTTTTGAGTGAAAGTGACCTTCTCAAATTGCTCTCAATGTCAAGTTTCATTTGGCATTGTTAGTGAAGTGGAGATCTATGTGGTGTGGGTGGCATATTGGTGTTGTCCTCTATGTTTGGCTTCTTGTTGAGTTTCATTTATTACTGGTTTGTCTTATTGTTGAGTTTCATTTATTGCTAGTGCAATCAAGGTCTTGTCGAGTGGGTTGCCTATTGGTGGCATGGTATATGCTTATATGCTTGTTGATATTTCATGTAGAACATGTGGCATTTTGGCAATGTGTCTTTGCTTGTCATGGTATAGTTTGGTGTGCTCTCGACAATCATGGTGTAGTCTAAGTTTGCATCCTAGTTGTTTGCTTGTGCTCAAATTCCTATTAGGTTCTGCTCGGTGATCGTGGTTCACTCTGGAATTTGGTCATCATGGTGAATTCGTTGTGTTCTTTGGTTATGATTTTTGGTCTTTGTTGCAACATGGTGTGTTCTTGGTAGTTTCACAGAGGAGTGTTACCTTTTTCATAAGATTATGTGTGGGGTTCTCATATCCTTGTTGATTTTCATTCTCGAGTCTTGAATATGATGGAAAATTAGCAGTAACACAATGTATTAGGTTAAAATTATTGGTATTAGGACACACACCAAGATATGTATTTCCTCTTAGAGTCTTTTTATTGTTCTTTCTATAGTTTGCTTATGTCACTATATATTTATTTATTGTGTGCAATATGGCTAGCCTTTATTCAATCCTATGTTAAAGCTTAATTTTCCCTTTAGCATTCATATCTAGTGCTAGTGATGTTGCATTGGATTTTTGAGGTTTATGATGGCTTTGAGGTTTGGCATTACAACGCCTTAGGGTTTGGAAAGTGTGGAAGGGTTTTGTGTCCTATGGTGGCTACAAGAGATTGAGCATGTGCCTTATTAGGGCTTGAGGTGGCCATCTATGGGTTCTATCCCCCCTATATTTCCATGATAATTTGTTTTGATCTTTGAATCTTTAATAAGAAGTCTTGGCTTCTATTGATTTGAATTTTGTGTGATTACAGTGTCGAGAGTGCATTCGTTTGTCTTGAGTAGAAGATGCTTGGTTGGGTTATGGTCATTCAATACTTAAATATTATTCATTTGTTCTCAATTAAGTAGTGTTGTTCATGATAATTTTAAAGATAAAACATGGTAGTTTTGTCTATACTTAATTTTGAAAATTTTCAACTACTTTAAGAACCTATGCATGGGTTTTCTATAATATTGACTAGCATTAGGATTTATGAAATTTCTCTTAAACTTGTCGTGGATTTGAATGCAAGTGGTGTATGAAGGGTTTTTCCTCATATTGTCTTCCATCTCTAGACATATATCAATATTATATATTAGCACTAAAAATTTTGGAAATTTTCACTAAGTTTGATGTTGCTTTAAATGTTGTTGGTGTGTCTAAAATGTGTTGTTTATTTTATAACAAGTGTTGTTCATAAAATAGGGTTTCTATTTTTTGGAATATTGTATATAGTTTAGCCACATGTATAATTGATACTTTCACTAGAGTATGGATTGCTTGGAACATATGATATTCGAGGGAACTTTTAAGTTTTTTTGAAGAGAAAGTTAGGAAAATGAACAAAACAAAATCAATATGATAGGATATATGAAATATCATGACAAATTACTCACTTTTCACGTGGTTTTGAACTATACGATATTATAATGGGAATTGTAATGAACATTGTGCAAACCCAAGCAATATAGTATAGAATACGTGAATCCTCTATCTATATTTCTATATAAAATCTAAAAGTACATTGAAAAAAATAAAGGAAATATGCCTTATATTTTGTATGTTAGCAGTAGTTCCAATTCTATGATCCAAAATCTTTGGATTGGACAAATTAGACAGATTGGATTGGATAGATAATTCTGTATATCCCCTTCATATAGATTCCCTTGACAATAAAAGGAAAGGATAAAGCCATTCATCATACTAGTTAGGAATCTTGAATATCAGACCAAAGATAAAGATAGCTTGGTAGCATTCTGAGTAACTCATCAACTTGGGGTGTCGTCTGAGGAAGCGGGAGAAACAATAATTATTGAATCTTCCATCAGTATATGGACCATTGTTTATATCGAAGGACTTACATCTATAATATCCAATTATCAAGATAATTGGTTGAATCTTGTGAAACTATTTGATCAGAGCTCATTGAGAGCTTATTTTCATGAAGCAAGTATTCTTCAATATTTTTATTATTTACATCATCCTCGGTCAAATTATAGGAAGATGTCACCTTCTGGGGTGGAAAGGATTCATATCAAAAGGAAGAATATTACAGATGGACGATTATTCAATCATTTTTCCATCCACAATAATCTCTCTTCTTTACACATCAATGAGATAAAACATGTTCACTTAGAGAAAGAGACTATTTCATTCATAAATCACAAGTATCTAACATATTCTTACCTAAATATTTGTAACAAAAACAAAGTTGTGACCAAATGTTTCCATTAATCTATAACTTGTACATGTCCTTCAATTTACTAACTTGATTGAATCTGATTGAATCCATTTGTTCATGAGAAGGGATATCTTTTGATCCGAAATGGATCCGGACCGACGAATGGGTGTAAGACTCAGTACTTGTAATATTAATTTGAAAATTAATGAAGGTCAATAAATTGTGTAAAGTAATGTAAATTTGAAAAGTATGATAGGACAAAAATGAGAACATGAGAGGAAAATGAAAAATTAAATGTAATTTAATAATTGAACAAGAGACAAGGATGAGGTATGGGAAACTAAGGGTCATGTCTATTGGCCTTCCCCATAACTCCATCACTCTCTATTTATTCCCTCTCTCTCATTTGGAATGGGTCTTTTTGGCCAGAAGAGAAATAGGCATAGTAGGCAATGAATGTAGTGTAACTAAAGATTTTTATAATGAAAAGATTGAGCCCCATTCAAAATTGATTTTCATGTTTGGGTTCCAGAGTAAATATTGTTCCTGTTATGGATTGTATGGGTTTGATATTTCTTTATGTTTGTGGTGTTTAGTTTGCATGTAATATTGTTGCTTACTCGTTTCTAGTAAATGGATCTATTTTTTTAATAAAAACTTCATCGCAAGAACATTGTTATCTCCAATCATAATTTAGTTCTCTCACTGGAATTTAATGAATGAAAACAACCCTAGAATGATCCCCATCCATCTGTAGCCAAGATAAAGAAAAGGGTGTATTATTTTGTTTCTTGGGAAATTAAACTATTTGTTGGTTGGTTAATCTTTATTGTGACTCGATTCCTTTGTTTTCCCATTGACTTAGCTCTATCGAGTCGACTTGAACACCAATGGGTAGAATTATTTAATGTTGGGGGCGTCTAAATTAATTTCCAAGTCGATTTTAAATCTAATGGGTGAAATTTCCTTGTTGGGGTCGTTTCTAAGTGTGCCTCAGAGTTTGTAAACCTTGCTGGGCGAATTTCTACTTCATGGGTGATTTCATCCCCATAACTAAATTTATTTTTCCAAGTTGATTTAACACTTATCTGGTTGACTTATGTTACAGTTGAAGTCGACTTTCCTTGCCTATTCGACTCAATCCCTTGTCGATCGATTTCTTACCGGGTCGACTCATTGTTTTGGCTGACTCATTACGTGGCCGAATTCACTTTCAACAAGTCATATTATTTCCCTTGCTGGTTGAATTTATTCAACTTGGTTGGATTTTGCTTGCTGAGACGAGTTAGAATTTTGCTGGGCAGTTTTAAACATGGCTAGGAAGATTCTTAATTGTTTGGACACTCTTAGAAGTTGTGGTGATAATTTCTATAAGCCTGTGTGTATTTAGAAGTTGTCGGACTTATTTAGAAGTTGCGGGGTGAATTCTATAATCCTGGGCGTATCTAGAAGTTGTCAGGTGTATTTAGAAGATGTTGGGTGAATTTAGATAATACTAGGCATTTTCAGAGTCGTGGGAATGTTTTCCCTCGTTGTTGATTGCCCAAATTCTCCTTTAGACATTTCTTTTCACTGTTGTTTTACCAAATTCACCTCTCATCATTTCTCTCCTCTACCAATCGACCCAACTCGACCATTGAGTATATTTCTTTTTTGTTGGTCAATTCATTCCATCAGGCTAATTTCCCTCCTTTTTATTTAGTCGACTTCACTTGTTAGTCGACTTGGATTCCTCTCTGGTTGATTGGGTGTCTCTTGTTTGATTCATCTACCTTGGGGAACATGGGCTTGGTAACTAAGCGATGAGCAAAAATACAAGCCACTAGACAACAAGCTATCTAGAGTAGAGACCCAAGATTGGTTGGCTCTTTGAGAACAATGATTTATCAATGCTGCATTGGCATCTAATTCCTTATCATTGGCATTTAATTCCTTATGTGTATACAATTTAAGAACATAGGGGATTACAGTCGGTTGTTTCCATTGGTTGCACAAAGAGGACTTTACAATGATTAAAAGGGAAGATGCTACACCATGGAAAGATACCTCTCATAGCATCAAAATTTGGCCATAGCATCAAAATTTGGCCACTAGCTTCAGAATATTTGCAGTAGACAAGAAGAGAGATTATAGAGCAACATAGAGGAACAAAGGCTTAGTGTTTCTTGAGCAGACATAGCTATATATATAAGACTGAGACAAAGATCATAAATCAAATTTCCACACAATATCTATGTTGGTGAAGTGAGTGGGCTATATGCCTTATTATTTATGGATCATCTTTCCTTCATCAAAGAGATTTCTACAAATGCAAAACAAATAGTCAATATATAAAGTAATGTGTATATTAGTTATTGGTGCAAGGAATCATGGAATTTTTCATCAATTCCCTTCTTCATTTCAATGCAAGTTATGTATACTAAAAAGGGTTGTTGATTTGAATGTAGGTCTTGTATATATAAGAAGCTTGAATTTTTCATATATAGTTTATATATAGATGGATATTTTTGGTAAGTTTCTTGTTGATTTGAATGGGTTGGTATTTCCATGCATCCAAAGTTGAGTTATGAGTTATGGTAATTTACTAGTTTATATAGATGGAATTTTTTTGGTAAGTTTCTTGTTGATTTGAATGGGTTTTCATTTCCATGCATGCAAAGTTGAGTTATGATAGTTTAGTGCATGTATTGCTCCATACCATTTCTACATTATGAGTATTTTGTTTAAGTTCAATTTAAATATAAAATATACTTAATTTTCAATTTTTCTCTCAGTTTGTTTATATTATTTGTTTTTACATTTAAATGTTAAGTGTTGAATATAAGGTTTTTATATGTAAAATATTATATGTTGTTCTTGTCGCTAGGCTTTTCTATCTTATTTATTTATTATTTAAATGGGATTGTTGTATCTAAAAGAGTTGATTGGAATGAAAGCATTGTAAATAAAAGGGGTTTTCATCTTCCAAATATTCCAGATAGTTCCTCGAGGGAAATTTCACCTTAAGCCACTTGTTTTGTTGAATTGAATGCAAGTGTTGTATTTTTTTAGGTTCAATTTAAAGGAAAAACATGGTCGTTTTAAATGTATACTTAATCTTCAAAGATTTTAACTACCATTTAAACTTGGAGTAGCTAGAAATATATACATTGTTGGTTGATTATTAGTACTCTAGTTTTTGAAATCTGGTTTAGAGTTCATTGGAATTGTTATTTATGGAAGGGATTTTATCTATTTAATATTTTTCATAATTTGATACAAGTGTTGTATATAACCGATTTTTTTTATAACTAGAACATAACTCAAGTTTACATTTGTCTAATATTGCATAACATTTGTGTAATTAACACTATTTATATTATTTATTAACTTGAACACTTGGGTAATTCTACATTATTAGGCCATTTATCGATTTGAATGCAATCATTGTATATTGTTTAGACTTGGTTTAAAGATAAAATAGGGAAAATCTGTGTATACTTAATTTTGAATACTTTTAACAACCCTTTGAACTTGTGGCTAAGCATGTCTACATTGTTCATTTGCAATAGTTCTTATGGAATTTTGGCTTAAGCCTTATGCATATTTTATTGGAAGTGTTGTATATGGCAACACATTTTAACTATGAAATATTTCATATGGTCCATGTATAGAGGGATGCATGTTTTGTTTCACTATAATTGTTTTATATAAGAAGTATTGTTGATTTAAATGCAAGTGTTGTATATGACAAGGGTTTTTATTTCTTAAAATTGTATAACGTTCCTACAATTAGGACCATCTACATTATTTATTGGCATGAAGATTAAGTAAGTTTTATCTTAGATTTTCTGTTGATTTGAATGCAAGCATCACATATAAAAAAGTTTTGTCGGTTTCAATGCAAGTCTTATAGATAAAATGAATTGTCATATTTGAAAATTGCATATTGATGCAATCTTGCCTTAGGCTTCTTATTGAAATGAATTGCTTGTTATTTCCATGCTTGGTTTAAGTATTTGGTCATGCCTTTTATTCAAGTATCTAGCCATGAATATTTCTTGAGTGATTTTGTTGATTCACTCTTGAACTCTCTTCTATGATTTTGGAGATTTTCTTTCTTAACCTTATCATCGCCTACATAGATATTTTGAAGTTTGTCACAATTTTCATTTGTCGATTTACAATGCATCACATTGATAAAATCAGATTCTAATAGACTACAAAAGATCACATTCATGGATTTTACATTTTTTTAACTAGGATTCTTCTCAACCACATCTGTTGGTGGAGTTGTTGGGGTTGTATAACCGGTCACAACTGATTTCCAATTATAAAAAACAAGAGACATTAAATAGGCTTGCATCATTATTCTCCAAAAGGCATAGTTTATTCCATCAAACAACATAAATATGTTTGTGGAGAAACATTCTTAGCCAGCCATGTGTGCTCCCAAGATCTACCTTCTATTAGTTATATTGTTTCTAAAGGAAATTGATCTAATACCAATAGTTGAACACACACTTTTACTGAGGTGGGGAGGAATACATATAAGACAATGTTTTACCTTTTCAAACATTCATCAACCATAGGAAAACAATCACATATGAGATCTATTAGTTGTAGAACATGGAACACAAGATTTACGTGGAAACCCTTTTTGGAGAAAACCAAAAAAAATCTCTTTATAATTATTTGTAGTCACCAACCTACTCTTACATATCTTCATAGACACTAATATACTAGAGACATTAATCCCCACCATTAAGCACCAACTTAGCAAGAGACATCAATCTCTTTGTTTGAGCGGCACCAACCTTCAAGTTACAATTTCTTCTTTAGTACATATAATTTCTTGAAAATATGATGGCATTCACATTACCTTCATTGATTCTACTTGCTACTTCTTCCTTCACTGGGTCTAGCCAAAATTTGAATTTCCAAATGAAATTTATGGTAACATTACCAAAGCTTGTTTGTTTTTGGCCTCTTCCCATGAATGAACTTGTACAACATGAAACGTACCCAATTTTACGAATATGATTTTGAAATTTTTACCTGAGTTACCTCAGTATGTCTCCTTAGGTTCCTAAAAATTTCACATTCTGCAAGGTCCCAGGAAAAAATTTATAGAGAAAATTCCAAGTTGACATGTTTGAAACTAATTTCAGGACCATTTCGAAACCCTAAATTCTACAAGATATATATCAAAATTTATAGAGGAACAATGTTTGAAATTTTTACTTGAGATAATTCCTTATGTCTCTTCAGAACCATAAAAATTTCATAGTCTCCAAAGTCCCAGAAAAGAAGTTATAATGAAAATCCCAAACTGACCTATTTGAAATTGAATTCAAGACTATTCAAAAACCCTAACTTCCATAGGAAATATATTACAAAGTATAGTGAACCAACACATGAAATTTTGATCACACGTACCTAAATATCTCACCTCCATCCCATCGAAATTTCATAGTTTGAAACATCGAAGAAAATAAGTTATAGCGAAAATTCCAAACTGACTTGCTTGAACTGATTTTAGGAGCATTCATGAACCTTAACTTCCACATGAAATATATGAAAAATTATAGAGAAACAACATCTGAAAATTTAACCACATGTACGTAGATATCTCACCTATGTTGCCTGAAAATTTCATGGTCTAAAACATCCCAAAAAATAAGTTATAGAGAAAATTCCAAACTGACCCGTTTGAAAATGATTTCGAGACTATTTAGAAACCATAACTTCCATAGAGAATATCTTAGAAAGTATAGTGAACAAAATTCTAAAATCTTAACCACATGCACCCAGAGATCTCTCCTATGTCTCCTCAATATTTCATGGTCTGAAACATCCCATAAAATAAGTTATAGTGGAAATGTCAAACTGATCTAAAATTGATTTCACAACTTTGTCCTTTTGGAATGATATTCAATCATTGCTTATCCACTTCTTCAAATGTTATTACATTTTTCACCCACACACTTTCTTTTTTTATCATAATCCTTCATGAAGGGACATGTTAATTCAAAAAAGCATGAAATCCATTAATTAAATAGTTAATCCCCCCCCTTTTTATTTCACTTTTCCAAATACCATAGGAAAATACATGGGAAAATACCATGGGTTTCCTAACCCATGGGTTTGAAAACACCATTTCACTTTTTACTTTTACACATGCACCCATTTTCTAATATACTTGTAAACCTATATATAAATCAATACTGGAAATGTTGTGTGTATTTGTAAAGCTATAATATGGCATTAACGACAACATTAATCCGTTGTCAATAATTCCAATGGTATCATGGCTTAGCATAGGGGTGGATTGTTGTAGAATATATCAGTGTAGTAAGGCCTATGGTTGGGTGGAAAAAAACTCACCTTTAGTCAGATTTTAAGTAAGTAGTTTTGACAGATAAATCTCTCATTGGACTCTCAGTGTGATATGTAAGTATGCATGCATTTCAAATTATGAAATTGTATAGTTTATGTGCAAAAGATTCTAAGAAATGGAGTGCATGTATGTAATTAAAGTTTTATGATATTTTATTCTTCATCAATGTAACCTTGTATGAATGCATGTTCTATGAATTTACATGCACAATATTTATTATGAATTAAATTTTATAAGCTCGAATTTCATGAAATGTATGAAGAAAGCCTAGTTTCTAGAAAAAGGAGGATTGACTTCATGCATGTTCATGTTATTGTATGTGTTGTGTATTGTATGTACAATACCCTCCCTTACTGGTCAACTTTCTCTTGGAAGTCTATCACAAACCTCTTGTAGCTCATAATTTAAATCCTAAGTGTTGTATGAACTTTGTGTGGAAATTTCTAAGCGTACTTGTTGTGGAGGGTTGAAGAAATATGTGTATGATGAGTTGCCAAGAAGGAATTAACTGGTTTCATAAGTCTTTTATAAAATAATGGGGGGCGGGCAAATAAAATCGACTAAGTGTTAAGGATTAGTCTAGATTGTTCATCGATGATGTCAATGAATGTAGACCATTCAATTTCCTGAAGATCCATGCCTTTTCCATGCCCATCAATATTTTTTAGGTTGACTGTTGATCGCATTGGAAGTTGAACATGTGCTTAGATTTCCCAAAGTGAAACAATAACCCCTAATCATTGACGAAGGAGGAAAGAGAAGAGTGTGATGCTTCCAAGTCGTAGATGAAACGTGGAAACATTACTGAAGTGGGATGACATGTGTATGCTAACGTGGAATGGCACGTGTATGCTGACATGGAATGACACATGGAAACACTGCTAACATGGTGTCATGTGGGTGCTGATGTGGCATAAAATGTGTGGTGGTTGTTGAGTTATGGTCCATCAGATTGGTGGTTTGTATTTTTTGTGCATATCGGCGCGTTGACCATTTTTGACCCATCGATGTCGAAGCTTTGTTGTGGGTTCATTGAGTCATTGAACACTCAATAGATTTGGTGATCCTGACATAATGAGAATTTGGAGATAGGGGTGGCCCAATGCACAGGATTTGGGTCTGGATGTGGGATGGCACCAACATTGGTATATTTACATTGTCGAATTAAGAAAGGCGCACACTCGGTTATTGAATTTTGAAGGTGAGCATTAGAGGGATTCCTATTATAGTTTCTTGGGGAGTCAGGATGGCTTGAAATGCCAACTCTTTTGAGGATAGACAATGCCCACCTTTCAAGGTCTCTCAGCAAGCTCCGAAATTACTTTCCTTGTAAAATATTTCTTAGGCCATGAAGAATTCCTATTTGGTGAAAGAGGTCAATATCAACAAGGAGACACCTTGGGACTTATTTCATGGTTCCTATCAAGGACTGATGCACACATGCATATTAGGATTTGTATTATATGTTTCAGACTCTCATTTCATTTTTTGGAAAATCCAATTTGGGTCAAGGTTCCTATAAATAGGGGGAATTCAAATATTTTTATGCGCTTCTTAAATGTGAAATGGAAAACAATATCTTTATTTTGCAGGTCTTCATAGATTTAGAGTTAACCATTAATTGGATGAAAGATAGGATCTAGGTGACTAACCTGGGCTTGCAACAAATTTCATACATTTGGAGATAAACGATGTGGAAGTCTACGTGCAACCAAGTAATTAGCAATATCTATGAACCAAGGAGCATTAATAAAAATTGCAAATAGGTGTTCACCAGGGAAATAATATTCTACATGTGGCTCATTTTCATTAGATGTAAGTCTTGAAAGAAAATCAACCACTACATTATCCTTCCCTAGTTTATTTAATATGGTTATATCATATTCCTATAATAACAATAATCACCTAGTTACCCTACCATTAGTGATAGGTTTTCTCATCAAATATTTTATGGCAGCATGGTCAATATGCAATATTATTGTATATCCTGTGATGTAATGCCAAAATTTATTAATTGCATGTATTATCAGAAGAAATTATTTCTTTGTTACCGTATAATTTAGTTTTGTGGTTGAGAGGTTTTTGTTGACGTAGTAGATTGTGTATGGATCATTTCCTTCTAGTTGTCCTAGAACAACTCCAATGTAAGTGTCTAATGCATTTGTAGAGATATGAAATGGGAGGGACCAATCGAGCCCCCTTACAATAGGAGCCTTAGAAAGCTTATATTTTAGTTCTTCAAGTGCATGCTTACAACTTTATGTCCACAGAAACTTAGAATCATTGTTAATCAAAGAAAATAATGGATGAGAAATTCATGAGAAATTTTAAATAAAGTGATGGAAGTAACCAACATATCCTATGAAACCGCATACCTCTTTTTCTAAGTGCGAAGTCAGAAAGTTTAATATTACCTTCACTTTTGTCAAATCCACTTGGATGCCTTTAGTTGATATGTGGTGCCCTAATACTGATCTAGTATCTTTTCATCGATGTGACTTATTAAAGAATTATATTAAATGAGCATAAATTGAAGTGCACCATAAAGAAGGAAAACCTAACTAATAAAGAGACATAAGAATCAAATATGAACACAAAAAACTTGATAACGGA
>JASDQU010298763.1:3387-14075 GCA_032191745.1 Picea mariana
AATATATAAAATCTACACACATCACTTTATGATAAAGTTGATAATCAAAACAACTTGAAAAAAAAAAACCAATGAAATCGACCTAAAAGTGATATGACACAAGGAAAATCTCGAAATTGAATTTTGAGTTTTATGTTAAATTTTAGGAAATTAAAAAGAATACATGCATCATCGATATAAATAAAAGTCAAAATATGAAAAATCCTCAGCTCTAATATTAATAAGTGCATTGATGCTCAGTTTGAAATTAGGATTCCAAACATATTTACAAAGAAAAATTAAACCAAACTAAGAAAAAATTTCAAAAATAAAGAGGCCCAAATTATTTTTATTTACAATAAATGAAAATTTGGGAGGGTTGTTGTACATGACAATAATTGGTGACACATGGGGAAGAAACAATTATCTCTTGTTTAAAATGATAGGATTAGATTTACCAAAGGTTGAAATGAAATCTTTTCAAAAATTTATTGTACACTACACCATTCTCAAAGGTCCCACATAAGACAGATTCAAAGTAAAATAAGATTTTAGAGATGAAAAGATTTGAATTCCTAATTCCAAGACAATGAACCTAAACGAAGGGAAAATTCATTAATTTTTAATTACACATATACTTTTGGAAAACAGAAATAGCTATCTGTTAATTAACGATTAGTATGCATCTGTTTAAAAATTACCTCTTTACCCAACATTGCTTCGCTGCCAACAGGCCTATTCAGTACCTCGACGAAGTTGTCTTGGTACCGTGTGTGCATTTACCCGCTACCAGTGAGCATGTTCAGTACCCTGGCGAGTTTACACACATTTCCCACACAAATGTGCTTTCAACTCTCTAATGACACCTTTTTGATTAATTTATTTGGAAATTTTCTTTTATTTATTAAGTGAGGAGAGCAAGGTGGTACATAATTTTATTTTTTTTTTTTTTTTTTTTTTTATAAGGACAAAATGCAATACCATTTGAGTATGACCTCACTAGTTTCTATTTATCTTCCAAAGTAGAGGTTTTAAATGTGGATGGGTATGGGAGGGATTCAAAGTAAAGAATGTCGACAACTCTTTCCTTTATAAAGATAAACTTATTATACTTGAAACATACCTCAATGTTCCCCATGGATAATGGTTGATGTACAAGAAAAGTGAAAACTTGATGTAGATGACCTTAAGGTAAATGGAATCCTATTAAAATGGTAGAGTAAGGATTTCCCCATGTACAGAAATTTGTATTGCATAGGAAGGATTCCCCCATATAAGCTTTAGGAAGAATACAAAATCCAATAAAAAACAAGACAAGTAAAACCAAAAAAAAATTAAATAATTGCAAACAAAGAAAAAGATAAAGAGAAAATCCAAATATGAAAATAAACTTCAACAAGGCAACTTATAAAAAGGTATCCCAAGAAAAGAGTAAATGTGATGAATGCACATTTGTCTGTCTTAAGTGAAATTTTGTTTTTATTTTTACTTCTTTTTAGTGATTCATTTTGTTTTTCCAAGATGCAACTAATTGGGCCTTTTACTCAAACCAAAATCCAAAATCTAGGCAACAATCATGATTAAAATATGACGTTAAATTGTATTTCTCTCACCTCACAAACATTTTGTTTCAAAATTGAGTCTTTATAGAAAAATCTAAACGATTATGTAGTAAAAATGAGACTTGTAACGATATTGAATGAAAGTAACGTATAGTTTCAAAAAATTCCCTGATTTAGCTTATTTGTAACTTGATCAACATCATCATTGTTGGTTTAGCAAGTGAAATGAGGAGAGTGAATTCTTAGCAAGTAGGGGTGGTATATTTTATAAAAAATCCTAAAGACCTACAAGAAACAGAACTTAGATCAACAAATACTAAAACACAAAACAAAACTTGAAATTAAAAACAAAAAGACAAAAAGTAAAAGATGAAAATAAGCATGTGAGACTTCTCTTGAACAATATCGTTATGATTTACCTTATATATGTCGAGTTTCTCCAAATTAATGAAGTAAACTCTTCGTATGATAAAAATTAAAACATGAAGAAGTTGTCGATTTAATGACGTTCTTATATGCCCAAGATCACCAGTTTATTAAATCAAAACTTAAAGTAAATCTAAGCAAAACTAAACTAGACCTACTTCTACTCTAATTTTATGAGGAAAATAAGACTATGTATAGTCAAATTTCCAATGAAAGAATTCAGGTTAATTGATACCTGCAAACATATGTACAAGATGAAATTGTAACCAGAACTTAATGAATAGTAGACAATTAAAATATTTTTTTATGTACATTTACTTTTAATAGAGACAAAAGAAGAAATTTATCAATAGAGAATTTTGTATGAAATGTATTTTCCAACCAAGATTGAATTCTTTCATGAAAATGATTTTGTAATGGTTTGAATGGAATCATGATTGGAAAAATATTTTTCCGACCCTGTTGAGAAAAGTTAGTACTATTTACAATATGAAAAGAATTTACATTACTATTTACAAACTTATTAACAAAAACTAATGACTTATTCTCATGAGTTTCTTTTTCACAAGTATCATCCCCTATAGTGTAATTGATATTAGAACTGACATCTAATTGTGTTAAAAATTCAAGATAATGAAAATAAGTAGGAACTTGAGTTACATCATAAGATTCAAATACAAGCGTGGAATTCATTTCTTTAAAATTACAATCATTAAGTGAAGATTCAAGATGAGAATTAGTTGAAATATGATGAGTAAAATGATATCCTACATCTTGAAATTTGAATTGATCATGAGGGTTGACAATAAAAGGACCTAACATAACCATCACCTAGGGGTGAAGTGCCTTAATATCCTCAACCTCTAGATCACTATCATAAATAATTTTGCATTCACTACCTTGACTATTTTCCTTTAAATAAAAACCTTTAACATAAGATGATGAACATGTATGAAAATTATCGGAAAAATGATCATTATTATTAAAATATTGTTCTTGAGTTTCTAATATCATTTCTCCATATTTTTCTTCATCAAAAATATCACTTCCAGGTAAGGGATTAATTTGGTTGGGTAAATGTTTCCCTTATTTAAAATGATTATCAAGATGTTCTAATATGTGGGGCTAAGATTTACTAATAATGATATAAAAAATACTAGTTAAATTACTTCTATTGAAAAAATTGTCATCATTATGACAAACAACAATTGTGTTAGGATTTGAAACATTTTTAGGATGAATTATGAGTTCATTGTTGTTACAGGTGAATCCTCCTATGGACAAGTGGATTCCCTCTTGGTCTCTAGACTCCTAAGGCCAAGAAAGAAAAGTTCTTAACATGGACACTGACATCCTTTTAGATCTAATCAAGCTAATATACAGAGGAGAAGAAGAAAGATATGTACCTTATTAACGATGTTTTTCCTTGCAAAGTCCAGGCTGAGCTTCGATCCTGAGCTCCCTGATAGATCCTATAGAACAAACAAGGATACAATGGACTTCCTACTCTACTGAGATTATATCAAATATAGATCCATCTACTGCAGAACAACTCATATGGAACAAGCATAAGTTTGAAATAAATAGGCCAAGCATTGATTATTAATGAGAACAAGTAAAAGTACTTACAATCCTTTAGATGAAGGTGAAACAACTTCTTCTAGTTCTCCTTGTCCAACCCCTTTTCTCAAGTAATCTACATTGATTTCTTTGATGAAATCTCACTCATGAGATCATAGTTTCCCTATCTCCAATCTTTTCTGTCAATACCACTTATAGGAACATAAGTTTGGTATCAATCTCTAGTCTTCACCTCTCTTTCACCATGAGGAGGCCTCCTTATATAACCTTGGAGAGGCCCAACCACTTGAGATATTTTTAGGATAAGCTGAGGATTCTTCTCCTTCATTTGACGATATTCCCTAAGATCATGCCTTGACCTTCTATTTGAATCCAACCACCTTCAAAAATTGAGGGGATTCTTCCCTGATTTGGCTCAACAAACCAAAAACTCGCTCAGAAAGGGTAGCACTCCCCCAAAAGGGTGCATAGAGCACTCAAACACTCCCCCAAAGAGTCCCAGGGAGCACTAGCACTCCATAACAGTGGGTAGGGGAGCTCTCCTCTCCAAAATCCATATTTTAGTGGTTTTTTCAATGGCAAAAGGCTTGTACTTCTTGTCAACTGATTTCTCTTCTTCAAAACTAGTCTTTGAGGTGTCTTAAGTGTCCTTATGATGTCATTAGAGGCACAACATAGACAAGGTGGCAGTATGATGTTTGTGACATTTGCGACACTTGTGGTCAAGATACGACACTTGCGGACAATATGTGATGCTTACAACACTTGTAATGATGACACTTGCAACACTATTGAGGTGAGTAATTTTGGATGTGTAACAGATTGCCCCCCAAAGTGCGAAGTTAGAAGACGATGATGATTGAATTACTTCGTAGACTTTTTTGAGAAAGGGTATGGACGTAGAGAAGCTGGAAAAAGATACACACAACCATCAAACAAATATTATGACATGTTTCAAACCCAAGGCAGGCATACCTATGCTTGAGTGATAAAGACTTTTTAGGTATGGCTGCCATAAAATACACTGCAGATCCATAATTATATTGAAAAAATGGTATATCCACTGAAGATACAATGTGGATCTATACTCTATGACCTGAACTGATCGTAGCCACGAAGAATACACAGTGGATCTACGAGATGACAAGACATAGCCACGACCAATAAAAAGTGGATCTATGTAACAGTATATGTGTCATAGTTCAAAAGAACTCTTTCGTAACCTAGGAAAAGTATACATAAGAGTGAAAACTCAACCCAGGGTCTTCTTACCAATCCCGATGTAGTATGAATCTAACCATGTGAATATATGTCCTGATGTCGAACATGGTAGAAACCACTTGATTACCAGTCAATGAGGTAAACCATTAACAAGCGTGAGGGAGATCACCATTGATGTCAATGATTCCCAAGGTACTCTAGTACATTCTGATGAATTTGAATAGATGAGATGAATTCGAACATCCATGGAATCATCCGATCAGAGGTCAATGATGTGAACCCACTGTCGGACGTGAGGAGGCCTGCCATTGAGGCATGCAGGTCCCAAGGTACTAACTGGTTTCTAAGTCTAGTTCGTGGATAATGTGTTGAAGTCGATAGGAATAGACTCATCGAAGGAGGGCCTTGATGTATCCCCCATCAATGACACAAAACTGACACAGAGATGTAATTGGTAGATCAAATGAACATGGACTCACACGGTTATTGAAACAGGATATTTGTGATGGTTGAATCTCGAAGAAGATACTTCCCTTGAACACTGAGGCACATCAGTAGAAATGTGACATGGAACAAAAACTTGATAATGTAGTCGATGTTGTGACTTTCGTCAAGTGACCCAAAGGAGTAAAAGAAACTCATAGGATTGGCTTAGTGCAAAGTTTCAATGGATAAAAATGTGTGCAAAGACAAAGTGTTGTGTTCAAGGGCGACCGTAAGAGTTACTGGTAGTGTTCTCAAAAATTGCTTGGCTTTCTTCTTTCAATTTTTCCCCCATCCAGATAGATGAGTACCTCTTTTTAATTTAACGAGCTCAAGGAGGGTAACACATGCTCGATATGACTCACCTTCGGTAAGTCCCTCTTCCTTTGTTTAACAAACTGGAAGAAGTAAGGGTCTAGTCCCGTATGAGACCTTCAATGTATAATCGTTTAATGAGTCCAGAGAAGGTAAAATAGGTGATTTTTCATATTTAGAGAGTCTGAAAAGAACTTAAAGATGACTCCAGTGTTGCCCTTTTTTGTAATGTTAATCTTGAGAGGCCGAAAAAGAGATAAATTATCACTCGAAAGACGCCCTTTCAAACCTTTTAAAGAGTGGGAAAGGAAGCAAGATCACTTGACAATATTTTCATGTTTAGAGAGTCTGAAAAGAGCTTAAAGACAACTCCAAGGGGTTCCTTTTTCGTGTATCCATGTGAGTCCGAAAAAGTGATAAAAGTCTACTCGGTTACATTCTCATGTTTTTTCGAGCACGAGAAAGAACAAAGACTAAGCTCAGTATGCCCCCAGCTTGAAAGCTAGTGGCTTAAATCCAGAATGATCATCAAAGGCTTGAGACATTCCCTCCAAGATTCAATTCATTCACCGACTATGAGGTTGTCACCAATTTCTCTACTAGACGGATAAAAAGGATAAGAGTGGATGAAAAGAAGGTTCAAGAGAGGTCTTTGTTTCATTTTTTAATGAGCTTGACACAAAAAAAGAACTATGCTCAGGGTTCCGTGTTCAATCCCCAGATTTATCTTTCATTTTTTAACGATCTTTCTATAGAGAGGAAAAATATGCTCAAATATTATGTTTCATTTTTTAATGAGCTTGCTACAAAGAAGAGAAAACTATGCTCATGGCCTCTCCGTGATCATGGATTCCAAGAGAATAACGCTCTGGAAGGACACCATGTCAAGGGACAAAACTTAGTCATGGCTTCCAAGAGATATTCAATGGATAGAAGAAAATCACTCTGGAAGGAACACATGTCGAGGGTCTCATCAAGGGTAAGGAGATCGGGCTCCAATAGCCCTATCGAAGAGATCACCATGTCAACTACTGGATCCAAATAATTGGAAGTTGAAGTCATGGGAGACAATGGAAAATCAACATCAAGAGGGAAGATAGAGTGTATATCTCCCCAACTGTCTTCACGAGGGGTAAGAAAAGAAGGTCGATAATGGTTATCATCCCAAGGTAGCTCGTCAATGCTCAACATTTCCCTAATAGATTCATCAGAAGGAAAAATTGGGGAAATGTAGTCGAATGAAGATGACAAGGAATTTAATCATGATGGCATCGAGTAACTGTCAGGTGCCAATATATGTTGGTCATCCGAAGAGGGAGAATCATATTGGGCAACAACATATGATGTTTCGACTGGACTAAGTGGCATGGTGTCACCTAGTGCATTGAATTCCAAGTAACTAGGTACAATAAAAGGGTCAGATGATTCCAAGGATTGATAATCCATGGTCAAAATCATATCGACAGTGGCAATATGATGTGTATTCAGTGGAAGTGGTGTAGGGAAGGTACCCATAAGGCTATAATATTTCAGAAAGACAACACCAATGCTTTCATACATGATCTTGTGATCTCCCAAGAATGGAATATTGTTGATAGCGGGAGCGTGAGCGTCGGGTGTACAGAAATCTAAATGATCGACAGTGACAATTTTTCCTTGATGAGGGAATTGTACACATCGAAACACCAATGAGGCAATGACAGTCATAGCATAAAACCAAATTCTTCCAAGTAATAAGTTGTAATCGAGGGGAGCATAAACCAACTCGACATCAATCGTGACGGTTTTGCCGCCCAACTGGAAGGAAGGGACTGTAAAAGCCCATGGAGATGAAAACCTCACCCATAAAATGCGCATAACATCATTGGGGATTTTTTAAGTGTGTGTGATTTTAATTTTTTCCAACATGCTAAAGACATGACACAAGTTGAGGCTCCCTCATCCAGAATAGTTCGATGGATTTGTTGATTGTGAACAACAACATCAACTTGGAAAGCAAGTTGGTGGGAGAGTCAAGATGTACAATTGTCTAGGTTAAACATGATATGGTTGGATGACTCAGGATCAACATCGCCAAGAGAAGCCAAGAGCGTTCTACATTGACAGGGGTAGTGCCATAGAAATTATAACGCAGACATAGCACACGGTGCTTGAGCCAAATCTTCAACAATGTTGTAGTTCTAGGCAAACAGCACGTGAACTAGGATTAAAGATAGATTTACGGATAGTGCTCTTAGGAGGGCTTAAGATAGATTCAAATGTGGGTTTCTCAATCTGAAGTGGTCCATACAGAGGGTTAACTGATGGAGGACTAACGGAGGATGATGATGGATCCGGTAAAGTATCGGTACCGTTAGTGACTTTTTCTTTGTCAGGTTTAACCGGTGTGTTGTATGTCTTAAAGTGAGTGGTCAAATTAATCCCATTAAACATATAAATATGTGCACTTGTCGAGGCCTCATCATGAGGATGGCTAGAACTGACCCCAAGAGAGGAGGTTTGAGCAACCATGGATTGTTACTGCAGAAAAGACTAAGTAAGCACAACGGGTTGTGAATTTCCCTGGAAACGTTTGGCCACTTCATTGTGATGTGGACAGTCTTGAGTGTAGTGATCATCACCACAAATGATACATGGGAATTTCAATTTCTATTGTGGTTTCTTTTCGGTAGCAGGTGTTTGAGCTTGATTTTTTGGCTGTTCATTGTTATTAGTACTTTTTGATTTATTTTTTTCCTTCTTCTTACCTCCGGATTGTTGTGAAGGGGCGGATTGAACTGCATTCACCTCAGAAATCTGAGTTGGGGGGAGGTAGAGGAGAGTGTGGTCAAATGGGAAGTATATTGAGTTTTGATGGAACCGATAACACCGTCTGCATGAGATGCAGATGACGGCTTTGATGGATCGACATTGTCTCGAGCAGCATTTGTAAGAAACTCATACAAAGTAACAGATTATGAATAAACCAAATCTAATTACTGAGCCCGAGCAATTGTTTCTCCCTTGGTGACCACACCATTCATAGTGACATCGCGAGCAATCGGGGGTAAAAGTGATTTAGTAAACCACTCCACCAATAATATGTTAGGAATGATTACTTTGATCATCCTTTGTCGTCATCTCCACTCATGTATATGGTCAGAGATATGCACAGAGTTAGTTTGAAGAAGGGAGGTCAAGAGTTCAGTACCTGTCTCGTAGCAAATAGGTAGTTGAAAGTGCGTGAGGAAAGACATGGTGAGGGAGTTGAAATCATGAAAATAAGAATGTGGTAGTTCAATATACCACTTTGCTGCAGAGCCCGTAAGTGTTCGCTGGAAAAGACGCAAACGTATAGAATCATCCATGAGGGAGTTTGATGAACACTACAAATGGAAAGTCATAACATGGTTATTTGGATCTTCTCCATATTTTCCATCAAATTTTGGAATATCAGAAGGAAGTTTAGCTGGAATAAATGGCCAAACCAGTGAATGAAAAATAGGATCATTGGTTAACCGAGACAAGTCTGGGAGAGCCAAAGTTGCAAGGAAAGGTAACTGTTGGTTAATTTGTGGATGATACTGGTGTGGCATAGGAACACCAGTAGGACCATAAACTGGGTTAGGTGGATAATTGTAACCAGTAGGTCCTCCTACATATGGCTTTTGTTGACAGGATAAGCAGGATTTGATGATGACTAAGAAACATTTCCATAACTCAGTGGTTTATGAGCATTATAAGCCGGGTGATTTGCTTTCCCATAAGGAGGATAAACATGTTCCCCTTGAGGAGGGTGAGAAGTAGATCCTGGAGGCAGATACACATTAGGGGGAGGATAAACATTAGACCCTTGGGGAGAATAATTTTGCTGTCCTTGAGGACTCCAAGTGGTGTTTGGGATTCCCGGATAAGGTTGTCCATAAGATGGTCCGAAAGGAATAAGATTTGATACTCCTCCTTGTGGGTTATGATATGAGTGCCCCCCAATGTGGGGTTGGGTAAATGTGCCTCCTGAAGATACTCCCCAGGATTGTGAATGGTTTCCAGCAAATGAAGGTTGCCCCCCTGCCAGCGGTGGATTAACGACTGGGGTATGACTGGCAAAGGGAGGTTTCCCTCCAGGAGGAACATGAAAAGGGGGTTGTCCCCCGGGAGGGGTAGGTCCACCATAGAATGGTGTTCCTTCAGGAGGGATAGGTCTTCTATATGGTGGTTTCCCTCCATTCGGTTGTATTTGGTTGGCAAGGGTCTGCATTCTCTGGTGCAAATATGTCCCAGCAAGATCGTGCGGAACATGTGGAGTCGTAGAGTGAAAGTTTGTAAAAGTGGGGGTAGGGATTGAAGTGCCTTGGGAATGAGTAGAGGTGATGAGTCTAGCATTAGGATGGACTTGTGTTGATGTAACAGTAGGGTTAATGACCTAGTCGATAGGGTGATTCATAGTTTGACTAGATGGTCTGGTTTCACCAGGAGGGTCATGAGGATTAAAGGGTTGTCAAATGAATTCAAAATGCTCATAAAGATCGTATCTTGATGAAGTCCTCCATATAGAATGAGCAGGTGTGGGATTTGTAACTACTGCAGTGGTAGGATGAACAAGAGTCCTATACTCATCACCAAAGGTTGGTTTTGTGGATCCCTTATATGTTTCGGTAAATGCTCTCTCAAGTAACTATGGGATCTCTTTGTCTATGGCATTCCCAAGGGATTCTAAACGAAGAAAAAGTGGTTCGAGAGGAGTTACTAACATAGATTTAGTGTGAGGAGTGGGATTCTCAACTGTAACCAAAGTGCCTTCTAGATTGTCTAACAAAGGAGTAACAACACTCCCAGCATCAAATTGATTTTTTACCTCTCCACGGTAGTTGTCTTATGGAGGGTTAGGAGGTAAGGGTTGGTAGCCTTCCAGAGGTAGCCCTTGCATCCTACATGATCGGTGAAGACCTTTATAATCTACAGGATCAATTTTGGAGAATAACAGTGCACGCTGAAAATCTAGGGTGAACTAACGAAAAGAAACAACATACGCTAATAAAATCTAGGAATCAAAACCAAGAAAACAAAACTTCTCTCGATGATCATACTAGTTGGTGATGAAATCCAATGTCGCATGATCAAGTCAAGAAGGGGCTTAGATAT
>JASDQU010298769.1:0-14216 GCA_032191745.1 Picea mariana
GAAACCACAACGATCCATCTTCATCATGTATCAATGACAACTCATTGATCCATCTTCATCATATCAATGACAACTCATTGATCCATCTTCATCTATGCATTCTCATCAAGGAAAATACATATTATATTACATCAATCATCAATCAATCAATCCTTTGACATCAATCAATCACTTGGCATCAATCAATCAAACCATTGGCATCAATGACAACATGATCCAACACTAGTCTGGTGAAAATCCCAAGGAAAATGCGCATTAGCAGGTGATGATCCCAATGTTGCATGGTGATGAAACCAATGTAGCATTAAGACTCCACTCAACTAATCAAACTGAAGGTTGAACTGAAGAGAATATTCTCCTAGAATGTAGGAAAATGAATATTCTCCCTAAACTATAGGAGACTGAATAATTACTAATAAACATAGGGAAAACCTTAGGAAAAAAATATCCTAGGTGTGTGTAAAGTATCTCCAACACCCCCCCCTGAACATCACTATGGTGGAAATAAAGAATGGGTCCCGGCAACAAGGCCATGTTAGGTACCCGAAAACAAAATGTACACTAAAATAAATGAGGAAAGAGGGAAAACCTCATCGGAAAACCCCACCCTCAAAGTACAATGTATGTAAAAATCAGAACTAACAGTTGCTAGGAAATTGTGTCCTTCACTCCAAGATGACTATGCATAGAATGGAACTTATGCTCAGTTGAAGGTCTTGGTGAATATTTTTGTAGTTTGTTATGCTTAAGGACATAAAGACAGGTCGATTATCCCCTCATGTACTAAGTCTCGAATTAAGTGCATGCGTATCTCGATGTGCTTCATCCGTTGCCTATGAACTGGATCTCTGTAGAACTTCAGAGTGCTCTGGTTGTCACACTAGATGATGATCAGTTGATGAAACTGAATTCCCAACTCAGTGAGAAAATGTTGTAGTCATGTAGCCTAAATGGTTATGTTAACTACCCCTTTGTACTCTACCTCGGCTGAAGATAGAGAAATATCTGTTTTCTTCTTGCTCGACCAACAAATGGGCCTGGAACCCAGACTGAGTGAGTAACTAGATGTGGACTTATGATCAATGTTATCGCCATCCCAGTCATAATTAGTGAACATAAGGAGGTCCAATGTAGAGTCTCCTGCATAGTGAATCCCAAAGGTGATGGTGTCCTATATGTATCGAAGGATATGCTTTGTAACCTTCCAATGTAGCTCATGCGAATATTTCATGAGCATGGAGACTACTCCAACTACATAGGAGAGGTCTGGTTTGGAGTGTTTTAGATACAAAAATATCCCCACTAGTTGTTTGTATAGTGTGTTGTCCACCAGTGGAGTGTCCCCTCCATCCTCAAGTCTGACTCATGATAGGAAGGGAGTCAAGGCAGACTTGCAGTCTATCATGTGAAATCTCTCGAGGAGATATCGTGCATACTTGGCCTGAGACAGTTTGATGCCTGATGCATCCTGACTAATATCGAGACCAAGGAAGAAATGTAATGGACCCATGCCCATCATCATGATCCTGTCATGAAAAATCCTCTTGATTTCAACAATTGTTTAAGTCGAAAAACCAGTGATCAACAAATCATCAACATACAAAACTAGGAGTAGAAGTGAATCAACCATCATGAGCATGTAAACATTCGGGTCTGACTTACAACGTATAAATTTATGTGACAACATGTATGATTCCATCTTGGCATACCATTCCTTCGGGGCTTTCCTAAGGCCATAAAGAGACTTCTTCAGTCGACAGACCAAAGATGAATCTTGCATGAAGCCTTAGGGATGCTCCATGTAGATCTCCTCAGAGAGATCTCCATGAAGAAATGCATTATTCATGTCCATTTGATGAACTTACCATCCCTTGGTTGTCGCAATGGAAAGTGCCAAATGTATGGAATCCATCTTCTCTACTGTAGTGAAGGTCTCGTCATAGTCAATATAGTGCACATGTTGAAAGCCTTTGGAAACTACCATGGCTTTGTATCTACTAATTTTTCCATCTATTGGGCTCTTGGTCCTGTATACCCATCTGTACCTAACAAGTTTCCTTCTTGCAGGAAGGGGAACCAGATCCCAAGTTTGGTTCTTGAGGAGGAAGTTGTACTCCTCCTACATAGAGTATTCCCAAAAGGGATCCCTGATAGCCTTGCCATAGGAAAGTGGATATGAAGATTAAACCAAGAAAAGATGCCTAGGTGGCATCATTTAAGTGGCAGTGAGTGTAAGAGGAGGATCCTCAAAATCATATCGAGTCTTCCTGGTATTAGCTGGATCCCCAACAAGATCTCATGCATCCTGAAGAGTAGTCTTGGGCCACTTAGGCCTCATCTCTGGATCTGCATATGCATATGCATGCACTGACTCTGAATCTAACTGTACTGACTTTGTATCTAAATCATCTGAAGAAGAGTCAGCATGTGCATGCTCATCATCTCTGACAGGTGGAAGAACAAAAGTGTCTGCATGCGGCTGTTGAGGTACATGTGAGATACTCTCCTCAAATTAGACACTACACTAAATGATGAGCCAATCCACAGAGAGATCCATGAGTTTGTATCCCTTCACACCATCGGGGTATCCAAAAAAAATACACTATGTACTCTGTGGATCAAGTGCCTTCCTCTTTTTAGAGGGAATCATGTCCCATGCACAAGAACTGAATATACGAAAGTGGGTCACTTCCAGTTTGAGGCCACTCCAATCCTCGAAGGGGGTTTTATCCTTGAAAAATACATGGGGAGATATTTTTATGATGTAGGTTGCACAATTAAGTTCTTCATCCCATAATATTTGTGGAAGTGACTTTGCATGAAGTATGCACGATGCCATCTCTTTCAAAGATATGTTTTTTCGCTCAGCCACTTTGTTTTGTTACAGAGTATAAGAAACTGTGTGTTGCAACTGAATCATGGCCTCAAGACAAATATTTTGTATCTCATGGTTGACATACTCCCCCCCCAGCCCCCATTATTTGTTCGGAGGACTTTAATCTTCTTTCTCGACTGTGTCTCAAGAAGGGATTTGAAATCTTTGAGGTGTTGAAATACCTCAATGTTTTTCATGAGAAATAAATTCCATATGAAGCATGATAAATCATCAACAAAAATGAGCACGTACCTTGCTTTACTGATTGATGGATGTGGAAAAGGTCCCATGAGGTCACTATGGATTATATCCAAAGGAAAGGAAGCCTTCTGAGTCTTTACTTTGTTGAATTTCTCTTGAGGGTGTTTTCCAAGAACACATCCCTCATAAATTCATTTGGAGAAGTGGACGTTAGGTAGACCATCAACCATTCCCTGCTTGCTAAGATATTGCATATATCTGAAATTTAAATTCCTGAACATTTCATGCCATATCCTACTACTTTTATCAGCATGGGTAAGTACTAATTCAGAATCTGGTTCAATAAATAAAAATGTGTAGAGTCTGGATTGATGATTTACCTCACTAGTAGCAACTTTGGAATTGGTTTGCATGTCATAGATATCCACAAAATTAGGTGTGAATATTACTCTTTTTATGGTGTCATATTTTGTCATCTAATACATGGAGATAAGATTGAAGGATATTTTTGGAACATGTAGCACATTCTCAAAGCTTTTGTTTGTGAGTTCAATTCTCCCTTTGCCAGTGACCTCGACCTGAGATTTGTCCCCCATCAGAATAAGAGGACCTTTTCATGCATCCAATGAAGAGTAGAATTATCTTGTGGCTTCCATGTGGTGTGATTCTCCTAAATCTACAATCCAAGCATTGGGAGAGGAGTTTATAGCAATCAAAGCATGGCTATAATTACCTTTCTTGGGATTTTTATCTTCTGGATTCTTCTTCTTGGCATCCTTAGGGATGTGATCTCCAAGGTTGTTTTGTTGAAGTATTTGGGCCATTTGATCTATCTATTTCTGCATACATGAATATTCTGAATGGAATCCTTTATGGAAGTAAGTGCATCTATCCCTTTTTCTTCCCTTTCCACTTTTGGATACGGAGGAATCATTGAAGGGTTTTGAGTACCCTTCCTTCTTTGGATTTGCATGTGCCTTCCTTTTTTATTTGTTTTTATATTTCTGATTTTGGTGACTACTACCATATTGAAAAACAAGTGTATACACCTTTGGGCCTTTGATTTTTCCCATGTTGATGAGCTTGTTCTGCTCTTGCATCAAAGACTAAAGACCTCAAGAGAAGGCATTTTCCAAGTAGCTCCAGAGGAAATCCTAACTGAATGAAATGTGGATACAAAAACTGAGTATTCCAAACCAATTTTGGAGAGAATGGTAAGAACCATTTTTTTCTCCTCCTTATATTCATCAACCCCACAAGCCTTGAGTTGCGAAAACAAATCCTTATATTTGGTAAAGAAATCTTGGATATTGTCGAAGGCTTTTGGATCCAAAGAGAGAAATTCCACCTTGCGTATATGTCCCCTCATCTCGTCCTGTTTGCAAAAAAGTCCTTCCATGGTGGTACAAACTTCATTGGAGGTTTTACATGAGGATATGTGAAAGAGGAGCTCAGGAGAAATGAGACTGCAAAAAGTTCCAAACGCTTCATCCATCTGATTCAGATACTTGGATTTTTCTATGGATGATTTGGGTTCAGTCTCTGTGTCCATGGTTAACCTGTATAATCCTCTGCTTCAAAGATGCATTATCATCTTGTCCTTCCATGAAAGTAAATTGTACGGTGTAAGAATGAATTCTTTTGAAAATTCCATTTTCCTCGTTGTCTTCAATCTTCGGTACCTACAAAAATAATCTGGTGTGTATTTTTCCTAGAAATATGTCAGCTCTGATGCCATTTAAATGTGAATGAGCCTGCACAAATAAGATATAGCTAGCAATAAT
Organism: Picea mariana; assembly: GCA_032191745.1. NCBI lineage: Eukaryota > Viridiplantae > Streptophyta > Pinopsida > Pinales > Pinaceae > Picea > Picea mariana. The sequence goes on from JASDQU010298769.1 coordinate 4,861, forward strand.
ACATACAAAGTTTGCATAGAAAAGAGAAAATATGGAAGAGAGAGAATGAGAATCAAAGAATTTGCATTAACCAAATGAATGGATGAAAATTTACACATGATATACTCTGTATAACTCAACTAATATGCACTATAGGAGAATCCAATGTGCCATAGTGGTGGTATAGAGTGATCTACACACACATTGACAGTTACGGGAGTTAACTACCACCAACTCTAAGTTAACTAGTCTCTCAGTCTTTAGTTAACTCACTGAAACAAAGTGAAGTGAGGAGGAGATTAGCGAATCATGAGTAATGTACTAGTCTGGTGACAATCCCAACAACAATACATAGTAGCAGGTGATGATCCCAATGTTTCATGGTGATGAAACCAATGTGGCATTAAGACTCCACTCAACTGGTCAAACTGAACTGTGAATTGAAGAGAATATTCTCCTAGAATGCAGGAAAATAAATACTATTCCTAAACTAGAGGAGACTGAATAATTACTAATAAACATAGGGAAAACCTTAGGAAAAAGAAATCCTAAGTGTGTGTGAAGCATCTCCAACAGGAGGTAGTCTGGTGTATCACCTGTATAAAGAGGGTCATCATAAAGAGGAATTTCCATCTTTTCGACAGTATTTGAATACGGGAGCTGTGAATACATTGGGGTTATGGTGCGAGATTTGTAAAATGGTGGGTCACCATCCTCATAATTGCTCATTGATGAAAAAGTACTAGAGTACTGCTAGAAATTTATTTTGTAACTTTTGCAAGTCTGTCGGACATGAAGATAAGGATTGCCATGCATTTGACTTGATGAGAGAGCTCACTACATACACATATAGAGTACAAGGTGAAGAAGCATAAGGGGGAGTCTCGCAATTTAATAACCCAAGAGGTGGTTATAATCAAGGAGGCAGAGGAGGCAAAGGAGGCTGCAAAAGAGGAGGATTTGGTCGAGGAAGAGGACCTAGTATATGTTATAGTTGTAATCATCCTGAAAATTTAGCACACGACTACCCGAATCCATGCATGACATGTAAGTATTGCAGAGCACTAGACCATGCGACAGAGGATTGTCCACACTTGATTAGTAAATGGCAAGAAAAGAGGAATGAAAGTGTACATATGATAGAAGCAGAGGTGCACAATGAACAACCTAAGATAGCAATAGTTACACGCAGAGGAACAAGAACTGGAGCAGATGCGACAGATCAAGGGAATATAATTGTTGGCCCTTTACCAAGTTTTGAGGATCCTTGGTCAGGTTTGACCTATTTTTGGGACTTCAACAGGGCGTCAAAGGAGGAGTTCAAGACAAAGAAGATATCGTGGGATCTCATCCCCTTTTAGGGCCCTTTTTAGGATTCAGGATTATGTAACAGGTATGGGAATGTCAACCCATGGGTTTACCCATGTTTAGGCCCACTTTGTAATGTATAAATAAGTAGCTAGGCAATGTGAGAAGAGGCTAGAGTGCTAAGTGCTAGAGTTCGATCTATGTGATCAAAAGTGCTAAGTGCTTAGTAGAGATTTCTTTTGTGCATACTATATGAGGCTTGCAGAGATCAGTGCAAGCAAGTGTAAGAGATTAAAAAGAGGCTTAGTGCTATAACCTAGCTCGGGGAAGGAGGATATAGCGAGGTGCTCAAATCTCCTTTCCTCTGTGGAGTAGGGTTTTTGTGGCTCTGTGCATGTAACTGATTGAAGAAGCCAAGACGAAGAGTTAGTGGGCATAGCCCCAGGGTGGGGGTGAACCACGTACATGATGTGTTGTTCTACTTTGTTCGATGTATTGATGTGTTTATATGTTAACTTGCTTAGTTATTCGATATAGATGAATGGTAGATAGATATGTTAATGCTATGTGCTTAATTGTATGGATGAATACTAGATCTAGCTTATGTGGATGTGCTTAGTGCTTGAATATAGTAGATCTAGTTAAATACTGCAATGCTCTGTAATTAGGGTTTAATTGCGTTGTAAACTAAGACTGGATATTGATGCACTATAACTGCTAAGTGCCCTGTTAAGCTGTTATAGTCACAGATCGGTGTCCTAGCTAAGGTTGCAGACACTGGAGTCCTTCAACCACCCATGCCTCTACCTCGGGTGAGACTTCATCTACTTTGCAGGTGTTGACGAAAGGGTCGGTAGTTAGGTTTTTGTTGGTGTTTTGTTGTAGCATTTAACCCTAGGTCTACCCCTATGCCAACAAATGGTTCAGTTGTCGAGACTGAAACTGTGATTGTTGGGAACTGAGGAAAAAGAAGCTATGTGCAAAGATCCGACCTGAAACTATGAAAGCTCTGTGCATAGATCCGTTGCCCTAGTGCGCAACAATCCACTTGACCTGTGAAGATATGTGCCAGGAAGAAGGGTTAGATATGAAGAAAAGAGGTAAGATCTGAAAGCTTTGTGCTCTGAGAAAGGTAAAAGTGAGAATTTTTTTAAAGAGGTAAGATATGCAAGCTCTGTGCTCTGACAAAGGTAAGAGTAGTGAAAAGTTTTATATCTGGAAGCTTTGTGCTCTGTTGAAGATAAGATTAGGGGAAATTTTTGTTTCTGAAGTATGGATCTAGGTATGTTTGATAAGATTTGTCCTAGCTTGAAAACTAGGACACTGATAGATGAAAGAAGATTGGATATGAGTAGATATGATAAGAATAGTGAAAGATATGTTATACCTATGCATAGAGAGAATGTTTGGAATAAAAAATGGATGTAGGATCCTAGAAAGAAATTTTTGCAGGTTAGCTACTATGATCCTAGTGCACAATATAAGAAATATTGGGGATCATTTAAAAGAAAACGAGGATTAACCCTTTGTTATAGTTGCAGAAGACTGGGACATCTGGCTGAGGAATGCCCTGATAGAAGATCTAGACGTCTTTTTTGTAGAGATATGGACCATGAAGTATTGGATTGCCCTAGAATGATTTCTAAGGTTGAAAGAATGAATATGAACCAAGAAAACCCTAAGGCAGATCCAGAAACTGAGATTATGACAGAACCCCAGAAAGAATCAGAAAAAGTATTACTACAGATGAAAGAAACCCTGAATGACCACCAACATATCAGCTTATCAGAGATATTCAAAGAAAAAGAGTGCATTGAAGCAAGAATAGGAGACTTTGACATTGATTGTGTTATGAATGAGGAAACACAGGTGAATATCATGACAGAAAAACTTGGGAACTTATAGGGGAGACTATTGTGATTCCTTCATTGGGAGGAATAGGATTATTCAAAGGAAAACTGATAACCCTATGTGGAAGACTTACCCAGATATCTATGAGTGCTCATGGAACTTTGAGAGAGGAATATTTTGAGGTTGTTAAATTTATTGAGAACAACGCTCTATTTACTATGTTACTAGGAAAACCTTGGATCGAGAAGGACCAGACTAGAAGGAAAGAAGAAGAATTCTTAGAGCAGAAAAAGAAAGAATTAAAAGATTTCATGACTAGGAGGATCGTGCAGTTGATTGAAGAAGAGGAGAACAGATCGAAGCTACTTAGGACTAGAGACTTGGATGTCGAATTTGCAAGAACACAAGAATATTTGTAGAAGACTGAAGTACCTATTCCGGATAGAGAAGAAGTATTACCCTTGAATATTAGGAAAGAATCTCAACAATGCGAAGTTACTATGCCAAAATAATATAAGAAACAAAATACCGAAATGAAGCTCATTGGGAGAAAGGATCGAAATCTCAGCAAGAAGAGAGATAAGCTCAAAAAGTTACAGAAGGGTCCAGAGGAAACTTCGTAAAGGGAAAATTTACGAAACTGGAACTTCGTCGAGATATTAGAACAACGTCACATGGCACTTTGCCATAGAGAAGAAATATAGTCGTTGGGAATAGTATAATCATTAGACCAACACCCCGAATGGGTAGAAAGGCATTTATGGTCAGACAGCTTGCCACTGGATCGTTGGGACCACGACATAATGGACAAAACTGAGTTAATGAAGGCTTCTTTCCCGTTGGAGAGATCTGTTACTTTGTTATCTATTTATTTCGTCGAACCTTGCACCAAGAACACTTTTTCTAACTATGAATCTGAGCCCGCAAATTAGTTTATTCCACACAGTGATCATCGCACTATCACCATCCGTCATGTTGCATTGACTAGTTACTCTTCAATCCTGAGAGATTCAACCACAAACGTGTATGTCCAAAGAACTTAGTGCAGTAGAAGAGTCTCTGAAGGAGGTACTCATTGACCTCATGACTGAAAGAGTAATGTCTGTGGGTGTACAAGCATCGTCGACGAGAGGAGTGCAAGCCTCTCTATCGAATGCTCAAAGATTTAGGCCATCCCGACCAACAACAGAGAAGAGAACCAAGCACAGAGATGACCTAGCAAATGTGAAGTTGATCTCTACCATATTGCTCGATTACATCCAGCCTCTGGCCGGTGCGGTGAGTCGAGATAGCGTGCCAAGAGATTTTGAGTACACCATGGTTACTGTGTACCTCCCAAAGGGGATACTCACAGTAAGATCACAATAGGACAAGATCGCAATGTCGAATTTCAGTGACTTCAACCTTGGAGATCGCAAGAACCATAGCATGCTCGCCCCGTACAAATACTCGACCAAGACGAAGGGAAAGAATTCAAAGATAACCCCCCAGTCGTGGATGATGAACCTCGTGTAGTCCACCCTGCTGAATGTAATGAAAATCCCACACTTCGGAAGGCACCAGGAATTTAATGCCTGCGTCAAGCTACTACTTTCATGTTACCATGGAGGCTACTTATGGCTCGACCACCACATCACATTCGATCCGGCGTTGATCCATAAAATCATAGGATTGAGTATGCAAGGACCTAATCTGCAAGACTTTTATATAGGAAAAGCTACATATCACGCACTAGCACAGAAGATCAAGGATACACATGACGATGTTGAGAAGGGGATGCGAGGCTACAAGGTATCTTCCATCCAGAATGGTGCAGTGCACCTAGCATGCCAATTAATTGCAGGAAAGMTAGTACRAAAGAACTRACCCACGCAGGTCACAAGCTTTGTYGTTGACCTTGCAGGGAAGTGCGTGGAAGGTCTACAGATGAACTGGGTGAAGTAACTAGTTAATCAGCTTGAACTAGATTTTCACAAAGCACAGGATCATGGCTATGAATTCCATTTTAGTTGGATCTTGATCCTCATCACGTTTGTTGCTTGGGAAGTGCCAGAAGGTGTGACCTTCCCAGACATCGAGCCATTCGAGCTGCTTGCTGCGAAGTTCACCATGCTCTAGTACTCGAGCGATATGAGCAAACAATGGCAGTTGAATGTTGTTTTTCACACATATTACCTCCAGCTGAAGAGAGCCATTGAAGCTGAACCTCGCATGAATCTGAACACCCTGCAGAGGTTCCGACCCCTGATGAAGTTTCACGCAGATCGACACTTCATCTACATTACAATGCGAGCAGATGAGCATAAGGAGGATCTTCAGTTGTACTACAAGCTCAAGAAAGAGGACCTTGAGAAGATCACTAAGGAATGGTTGGTAGACATCCTTATTCCCACAGACCCTGCAGATATGTCTAACCCTGACAACCCAAAGACCACGCACAAAGAACATGATACACATGAACCTAGTAGAAGGAAGAAGACCGAAGAGGTCCAAGAGTTAAGCAGTGCCTTAGGCAATATTTCTTCAGTATCACCTGACCGAGGGGGTGATGACAAAGTAGAAGCAATAAATGGTAAAGAAGCTGAACAGAAATAAGGCGAAGTAACACCGCCTAGGGATGAGACCGATCCCATGAAGAAGAGGAAGGTTTCTCCCTAAAAACCTTCTTCCCAAAAGAAATCCAAAGCCACCTTGACCAAGATGCAGACTGTACTCACTACCGATGATTTTGATTTCATCATAGCAGCCCTAAATGATGCCTCGTAGGAAATCATGGAGAAACAAGAATCCAAGTAGGAGAAAATGTACGACAGAATTAAGGTCGAACTCCGAGGGGTATAGAAGGCCCTTCAATCCAGTCGCGCAGTGTCCGCTACGCCCCTTCCATCGGGAGAACTAGATTTGGGAGATGAGCCAGCCCAACTCCACCGACTAGTAGATGCAATTGAAGATCACCTTCGTCGAGCACAAGAAGAAACAGAACAAGCCACCCAGGCCTTGAAGCAAGTGCAAGGAGTACTTGTAGAAAAACACCGACTTGTAAAGCAGGATAAGGTTGCTCTCCAGATGAAGTTTGAAAAGGAGAAATCATAGATTCAAAAAGGAAAGGAACAGTTGCTCGCAAAGCAACTCGAAGTGAAAGAAGCAGTCAACAGAGAACTTTGCTCTATGACAGGCTTAGAGCCACAGGAAGAAGACCGAGTCATGTATCAAGTAGAGAAGCTCATAGAAGTTAGCCAGCAGCTACAACAACGAATAATAGACTTAGAGCTCTGCACATTGCCTGACACTCCGCAGGATGTAAGGGATCAAAGAGAAGCAACTGCCTGAAGCGCAGTTGAAAGAATCAAGGGCCTCACCATGGAATGTAAGCAATTGAGTGATCACAATGCCCAGACATATGAGCGAATCACAGAGAATCCAGAACTGAAGACATTGGAGTCACAACTCCAAGAGGTGAAGTATCAAGAGGAAACAATACAAGCGCAGTTGAAGGCCCTGTCAGTTATTGAAAGAATGAAGTGATCGCAAGAGTAGCGCACTACCCAGGAGTAGGTCCACACCATTCAAAGAAAATTCATGGAAGTGACTCAGAGGCTCCAACCTGTACAGGATGAGTCTTACCAATTGTTCACAAATATCAAAGATCGAGGAGCATAACTGGAGCAAGTCGTCACAACAGCTGAACAATGCCTAGAGGGACCTATCAATGAAGAAATCATACAAGATTTCATTGAACAGGAGGTTGTGGCACAACAACAAGTCAAAGTAGCTTGATCCAAGCTCGAGGATTTTGAACTGAGCTACCTAGATCAGAGTGACTCGGGATGAGTCACAAGTGAGTGTTGGGGGCCTGTTGGCCCTTGACCAAGTTTTGAGGATCCTTGGTCATGTTTGACCTATTTTTGGAACTTTTCCAGGTTGTCGAAGGTGGAGCGTAAGATGAAGCGGAGATCATAGGATCTCGACCCCTTTTAGGGCCTTTTTTGGGATTCGAGATTATGTAACGGGTATGGGAATGTCGGCCCATGGGTTTACCCATGTTTAGACCCACTTTGTAATGTATAAATAAGTAGCTAGGTGATGTAAGAAGAGGCCAGAGTGCCAAGTGCTAGAGTTCGATCTATGTGATCAAAAGTGCTAAGTGATGAGCAAAGATTGTTTTTTTGCATACTGTATGAGGCTTGCAGAGCTCAGTGCAAGCGAGTGTAATATATTGAGAAGAGGCTTAGTGTTATAACCTAGCCTGGGGAAGGAGGATCTAGCGAGGTGCATAGATATTTTTTTCTCCGTGGAATAGGGTTTTTGTGGCTTTGTGCATGTAACTGATTGAAGAAGTTAATAAACAAGATGAAGAGTTGGTGGACGTAGCCCTAGGGTGGGGTGAACCACGTACATGTTGTGTTGTCCTTCATTGTGTGATGTATTCATGTGTTTATATGTCAACTTTCTTAGTGCTTCAATATAGATGAATGGTATATAGATATGTTAATTCTATGTGCTTAATAGTATGGATGAATACTACATCTAGCCTATGTGGATGTGCTTAGTGCTTGAATATAGTAGATCTGGTTAAATACTGCAATGCTCTGTAATTAGGGTTTAACTACGTTGTAAACTAAGACTGGATATTGATGAACTATAACTGCTAAGTGCCCTATTAAGGTGTTACAGTCACAGATATGTGTCCTAGCTAAGGTTGCAGACATGTTGGCACAGGCGTAGACCCAAGGTTCAATGCTTGAGAGAGCACCAACAAAGCCCTAACTACCGGCCCTTTCGGCAACACCTGTGAAGCAGATGAAGTCTCACCTGAGGTAGAGGCAAGGGTGGTTGCAAGAATCAAGTGTCTACAACCTTATTTGGGACATAGATCTATGATTATATCACTTATAGAATACTTAGCATAGATCATTCGTCAATACGCAACCCTTATTATACTTCACAGATAGCACAGACCATCCCAAAATTCACTTAGATCTAAGGTATTTCATCACTTATCAATTTTAAAATAGATCAGATCCGATAGATCAGCACTAAGAATCTTCATACATGTGTATTAGATCTAACTATTGGAAGATTGGTTGTTGTCATTGATGTCAACCCTAGTCATGGGTTTTGGACCGCAATATTGATAAAGGTATTTGGACATGAAGGAAAATGCACATGCATATACAACACCCATGAATGGATAGTATACATCATGCTATTTCCGGTGGTATGTGGCACGTCACATGGATCCTCATGGCTGAGGAGAAATGAATTTTTGAAGATGACAAAGTGAATTGAAGAAGGAGGTACATGTAGGCCCTGAAAATAATTAAAGAAAATAATTACAAAATAAGAAAGTGTCAGGTCGAACCTAATGTTAAAAGGAAGTGACATAAATGGTATAAATAAACATCATTATACATTCATTTGATACAAGTCAAATTTCAAAGGTAATAAGAAGAAAAGAAGGCCGGATTTCAAGGGAGGATGAAGTCTTTTGGTGATGTGTTCTAAGATATGTTATTTTCAGGTCATCTTACCATTTTTACTATAAATTTTTTTCTATAACGATTCATATGGTGAAATAACTATGGTATTGAGAAAACATATCAAGGTACCTCTGGTAAAAATTTCATCTCTTGATTCACTATAATTATGGAGATACACTCTATGGAAGATAGGGTTTGTGACCAGTCATGAAGCTAGTCAATAAACAGGTGTTCCGGGTAAAAAAGTCATAAATTTTTCATACATAATCCCAATGTAGTGGGACCACTTCCATTGAAAATATTATGGACTATAGTTTCTTGTGTGCAAATTTCAGAATCAGATGTTAAAGATTGAGTGCGGGGCATGCTATACAAGTTGGGTCTTCTGAACAAACCAGAATTGAATAAAGTCTACCATTCTTTCTATAACCTCTTTTTGGGGAGGATTCAAGGAGTGAAAATTGGAGGAGTTTCAGAGAATACATTGATTAATAATATCTACAGGATCAGAGTACTCCAAGAATTGAAGAATTGCAAAAATTGAAGAATTCTCAGGAAGCATTATCAGGTTCTATGTGATGATTGGTTGATGGTGATGATTTAATGTGAAGTTTTATTATCTCTCATATATTCTTGGGTGGAAGGAAGGGGCAAGGATGGAGAGTTCAAATCTCTCTTGATATTGGAGGATTGCATCTTCCTCTTGGAGGTTTATCCCTCCCTCTACATTTGGAAGCT
>JASDQU010298770.1:32859-43518 GCA_032191745.1 Picea mariana
GGGGGGGGGGGTCCGAAATGTGTGATAAATAATGAGCATAGATCTATGGCCAAGAAGCAAGCACACAGATCAACGACTCAAGGTGTTTTTCAGACCCCCCGACTGATTTGCTTTTAATTGAGGGGGGGGGTCCGGAATGGGATCTTTACTCTGGAGGGCCCCTGTCTATACGTGGCATCGATCTACCGGTCCCAAGTCCCATCACCTCCTACTGACTGACATACCCTCATCACCTCTTGGTGTCATCATCCACCTTTCCCGAAAGAGTCACGTCCCATAATTTCTGTCAGTCCTTCCCGCCCCATTCGTTCGTGGCAAGCCCCCTCAACATGATCTATTCCCCAATCAGTAACTGCCATGTCACCCATCCGTATCCCTCAGTCACTCTCACCCACCATCTCACACTCTAAATGATCCGTTGACCATTTCTTACTGGATAACCTATCCTTTAACCAGATGACCTGTCTCCCGCACCCAACGGACACCCGTTTACCCAAAACAACCCTCACTCTTCCTATTTTCACCATTTACCCACTCACTGCACTAGAGAAATTGACACCGTTTTCTCCTCCGTTACAGTCAGTTTCCCCCATCCACATTCGTTCCCGCTAACATTGTTTTTCTTAAAGGTACTATTGCAGTAATGGTGCCAAAGTCAAAACAAGCTGAAGGAGAGGAGAATCCGTTTCTCCCGCCTCCCGTCGACCTTGACAGGATCCCACTAGCCGACAAAGATCGTTTAATCGCAGATACAAAGTGTGATTTTGATTTCACAGACCTTCAGTCGTGGCTCAAGGAAGTTTTCCTGGACCAGAGTGACGAAATTAGACTATGGGAGTCCAACTTACCCCTTTATCTCTTCCCTCAGATTCACCCTTTTCCAGATTTTGCCCTCAAGTGCCAAGCCCACTACATTCCCGAACAAAGAGCCGTCATTTCCTCGTCTGGAGAAATTCTGTTCCTCATCATGCCCGAATCCATCGACCAAATGATACAAATCCCCTGAGCTGACTCTGCATCACCATTCAACCTGGAAATTCTCACAGAATTGTACCAGAAAATGACCTTCCCCCAAAAAGATCAAATATTTGAGCTTTTCCTCCCACCATTTGCTCAATTTCCCTCCACAAATCCCCCTTATCCTTCTTCAATGTTTTCGACCAAAGGAAACCAAATCATCTCATCCCTATGCGCCTTGTTGGGATATTATTCAGATCAGTGGGTAGATGAACCCATTCTGGGATTTTTATCCATCTTCTCTACCGATGAGAAGCCCACTACTCAGTTCGACTTTAGCATGTTTCCTGCGAATAATATTGACGAACAGTTTGTTAATTTCACCACGGAGGGCATGTTCCGGTACTCTTCCATACTGACGTATTTGTTTGTTTTCTTCCAAGTGGACAAATTTGTATTTTCCATGAAGAAGATGGATGGAGATGGTAGACCCCAGGAAGTGACCGCATGGACCTCCTTGCTCAAGTACAACTCCACAGATTTCAGTTTCAAGGAGTTCATTGATCAATTCTACCACCAAGTGGTGAGTATGCTTAGCGGCAGGCCCAAGCCTTGGATAAATGATGAAGTTTAGAGGATCCTGCATCTTTCGGATCACACCAAGACGGGGGATTGGTATTTGTACCAAGATTACACCGAGATTAGAGTATACGGGTGTGAGTTGGCCCCGTATAAGCTTCCGAAATACCTGCCTGTCAGAATTTTTGCTCTGGAGTATATAAGGCAGATGATAAACTCTGATGATATCCATTTTGTGTCTCTAAAGAAAAAACAACAGCTCAGAATCAAAGGGCAGATTGGCTCTTTCATCTGCAACAATCGTGGCGCTGGAGAAGAAGCAGACAGGCTGCTAAAGGAAATGAAGTTCTTCATGAGTTTTCCATGGAATTACGATCCATGTGGGATCATCTCCGAGATGAGGGTGAAAAACAAGAACATCCCATATGTCCATGAATCTAGGCCTGAAGGTGAGAAACTTGCAAACTAGACAGTATGGGAGCCTAACACTTTGGTTGAAGCAAAACAACAGGATCCCCCGGCCACTGTATCACAAACAACCATGCCATAGGTTCTGAAAGAGAAAAGGCCTAGGTAGGATTTATCTCCACCTATCACTGAGGTGTCTCTAGAAGAATTCCAATTGCACACCAAGAGGCCTAAAATAATTTCATCTCCTGACCCGAATGGGGAAAAGGAAGTCCGATCTACCACAGTAACCAAGGTTGATGGGCCACCCCTCCGTGCAAGCCTCCAACATATCATAACCTCAACGTTGCCGAAGAAATCCACAGATTCTCCGTCGACCACCCAGCCAGGCAAGGGAGGACCGAAGATGAGCATCTTTGAAAAATATGAGCTGATCAAGAAAAGGAACCAGACCCTGACCAACAGTACTTGCACCCAGTTCTGGAAGCAGACGTCTACTGCACAACATAGGCTACTATCGACATTTGGCAACGAGAAGGGAAGAATTCATATGGTATTCCTACAAGCGTAGGTGCCAGATCCAAAGGTGATCATTGATTACAAAAGGGCCACCTTCGAATTCCAGATGAAGGATGTGCATCCGACTGATCAGATGGATCTGCACAGGCAAACAGGGGAAATGGTCTTTTATATGCTGACGCATGATTCCACTACTTTATCCAAATTGCAAGTGTCCCCGAACAACGTTCAAACACAACCGAAGTTAGAGAAGATATCGTCCTTTTCCAAGGACAACAGGATCAAGACTTTGGAGGAACTGGTCCTCAAGATCAGTTATGATCCGTCGAACATGAAAGCAATCGAGGAGATGATTAAGAAGAAGAATGCTGACATAGCCTCCTTAAGGAAACAATTGAAACTCCCACCCATAGAGGATTCGCAGGTGAAGGAAATAGCAGAGCAAGAAGGAGAAAAATATGAAATGCTCAAGCTACTCATGGAGCAGAATGCACAGCTAAAGGAAATGGAAGTTGAGATGGAGAAACTAGTAAAAGAGAAAGAAAAAATGAAGCCAATGGAAGTCGTTCCATTGAGTTCCATTCCAATTTTGGGAGTGAGCACAGTATCAGTAACAAAGTCCCATCTGCGACTCCACTGAAATCCCTGGAAAAGACAATCGACCTGGCTAAGTCTATGGTAAAGATGAACCTATAGGAAATAGAGATCAGCAGGCTCAAAAAGGAGATTGAAAACCTTCAGGAACTCAAATCCTCCTTTCAGATCAGCCTCTCCAAGGAAAAGTAGGTGACAGATCAGCTCAAACAAGAGTTACAACAGCTTCAGAAGCAAACAGTGGCAGGAAAAACTTTGGCCGAGGTTAAAGAAAGTGTATGGACAGACATCACCAAGTCCATGAATGCGATATGGCCCATGATACAGATCATGTTTGAGCAGAATGAATTGGTGCAGAGAAGCAAACATTCCATTGAGAAGATCAGATCAGAATTGGGAGAGATGCCAACACAGGCTAACGAGATCATCAAGTTCCTTAATTCTAAGACCAGGGTGGAGCTGGAAGAGCTGAAAATCGAAGACAAAATAGAGACCATCCTTGAGGTCAAAAGAGTTTTAACCAAGAGAGGTTTAATGCTTCAGCTGGAAGAAAAGGTTCAGGCCATGGACCTAGGGGTACAAAGATATTTTGGTAAGATTGAGGCTCTACAGAAGAAAGGTCTTCCTGGTCTGAAGGTAATCAATGACAAATTGATGACACTCCCAGACTATAAAAATAGACTAGCTAATGTGGCTAAGGACAACTCCAAGTTTTCAGGAATTCAAGGCAGCATCACTGGCAAGGCGTTTCTAGATGCACTTCAGTGGGACATCAGTATTCAGCATGAGATTCGATACATCTTCATCACCAAACCTACCTTCGCCAAGTACACAGAAATGGACGAAGTGTATCGAAGGCTACTCAAAGTTAGTGTGCCCAGTCATCTACGATGGGAGGAACTTTGTGATCTGATTGAGTAGCAGATGAGCTGTCCTAGCCAAGTCATTTGTCCAATCAGATGAGGTTGTGTAAAGGCTTCATCAATGGCCCACCCAGAAATGAACATGTAGTTACAACACGTCATCAAGCAGTTCCTAGATTTATGAAAGTTGTTAAGTTAGTTAAGCTAAAAATAGATTTAGCACATCCTGGTCATTAATGAGAGGATCATTTGTAATTTTGGGTTATAAATACTTCATCTTTCGAAGTATTGAGGGTTGTTGATATTCACACCCTACAAACTATCGGATTGTAATATTTTTTGAAGAGATCTTCCATTAATACAAAGAGACACTTTTACAAGATTTTTGCGTGTATTCACTGGTGATGTTGTTCTCTCTAAGTTAAATGTTATTCTCACTTTGTTATCATACTGTTTTCTAAATATAATCTTTGGAAGTAACGAAAGTTGCAGGATTTATCTCGTATACCCTGTTTTTGACTCAAAAGTTTTAAGTGTTTATCTTCTCATTTTACAATAAAGAAATTCTTAATTGCTTCTTTGTTGTAATTGTCTTTCTCATCTTTTCTGCTATTCCTCGTTTATGCTACTAAAGAATCCAGTGATTATATTATCTCGCCCTGTGAAAGGTTCCTTTGTTTTTTCTCGTTTGGATTTCATCTTTATGACATGGACCCCATAGCCCAATGGATGTGTAAACTATCTCAACCAACTCAACAACACTATGACACAAGATCGACTTATCTATTTATCTAGCCTAATATTTAAAAATTTCAAACAGATCTAAATCAAAAGAGATATCCCTCTCTGAATTTGGAAGTGCTAGATCCCAGCTTCAAAAGCGGTTGGATAAAGTTACCTCTCATAGATTTCTTCTTCCTAACAACCTCTTGGAAATTTACAGAGCGCTAACAGTGGCATCAACTGCGCTTGCACCATTGCTGCTTGGCCTCCTGAAGCGGTGAGTCCATTTTCCTTAGTTTAGGGTCCTTTGCAAGTCGCTCGTATGTCTACGCACTTTGAATTCTGATTTGTTTACATTCTAAGGCCAATGCCTTGATTCTCTGGACTGCGCTCTGGGCAGTTTCATCTGTCTGGTCTCGCTCTTCCTACAGAGTGCTTGGCACTTCTTGTAACTCTAGTTCTACTATCCTCTGTTGGAGCTGCTAAATGGCTTCGACAATCTTCCCTACTTGGCTTTCCACTAGGTCTTCTTCCATCTATTCTAAGCCCATTATAGAGTGAAGTGCTCTAGTGACTACTTATTTAACTCCAATCTGCTCTGCGAGCAACTGTTCCTTCTCCTTCTGGATCTGCGCTCTATCCTATGAAAACTTGGCTTGGATGTCATCTTTTTTCTATTGTGCAACCCAACGTTGTTCTCTAGATTCCTCTTTTGCTTGCTTTAATGCCTCTATGGCCTGCTCTTTTTATTCTTGAACATGACGAAGGCGAGCTTCGGTCGCATTTGCTATTCAACGTAGCTAGGTAGGTTCATCTCCCAACTTTGATCCTTCTGATGATGGGGGCACAGTAGATACTGTGTGGCTGGAGTGGAGGGCTTTCTGTACCCCCTTCTTAATTATTTCATACATGGTCTCTTATTTGGCTTCATTGTGCTATAAGATATCTTCTGAGGTATCTGAGACAACGATGATGATGAAATCTATGTCATCCATTGTTAGCACAACTTGCATCTGTGGCTTACTAGCTTTGGACTTCTTCCGCAATGTAGGTTTTGTGGGGGAAACCTTTCTTTTCTTAGAGGTCTCATCTTCGTCAATAGGATCCCTAAGCGGTGTTACTTCACCTTGTTTCTTCTTGTCTTCTTCTCCTTTGTCCTCTTCTTTGTCTACTTTGTCATCACCTCCCTCTCCAGGTGAGTCTGAAGTAGTCTCTTCTGATGTAATGTTCAGGTCTTGTACCTCTTCCTTTTTCTTCCTTCTGCTACTACTGGGTGCATCATACTCTTCGCGAGTAACCATCGGACTTCTGATGAGGTCAGGGTCAGACAGTTCTTCCTATTCTACTGGTATAAGGAACTCTGCAGGCCATTCCTTAGTGATTTCTTCCATGTCCTCCTCTGTGAGTTTATAGTAACACTGCAACTCTTCTTTGTGTTTGTATCCGCGTGCAGTGATATAAATAAAATGTCTATCTGCGCAAAACTTCACAAATGGTATGAACCTATGCAGGGCGTTCGATGTCATTCGAGGGAAAGACTCAAYARCCCTCTTCAATTGTAGGTAGYAGGTGKTGAACACCTCATTTGACTGCCATTGTTTTGCCATGTCACTTGAATACTAGAGCGTGGTGAACTTCACAGCTAAGGGTTCTAATGGMTAAATCTCAGGGAAGGTCACACCTTCCRTCATTTACCAAGAAATGAAAGCAATGAGGATTARCAACYAACTAAAGTAGAACTCATAGCCCTGATCCTGAGCTTCGTGACAATCTTGCTCTAACTGGTTGACGAGGTAGCTCTCTCAGTTCATTTCTATCCCTTCCATGCACTTTCCTGCTAGGTCAACAACGAACCCTGTGACCTGCGTGGGTATGTTCTTCCTTACTATCTTACCAACGATCAAATGGCTGGCTAGGTGCACTGCGCCATTTTGAATGGAGGCTACCTTGTAGCCTTGCTTCCCCTTTTCCACATCGCCATAGGTATCTTTAATTTTCTGCGCCAGGGAAAAATCTGCAACCTTCCCTGGATAAAATTCTTGTGGGTATGGTCCTTGCATGCTTAATCCGGTGATATGATGGATCAATGTCAGATCTACGGTTATGTGTTTATCTAGCCACAGATAACCACCATGGAAGAAAGACAACAGGAGTTTAATGCACACATTAACCTCCTGATTCCTTCCAAAGTGTGGTATCTTCATCATGTTCAGGATAGTGGAACTTGCGATGTCCATAGTCCATGGCTGGAGGATGATCTTCAACTTCTTCCCCTTGGTCCTCGTCAAATACTTGTGTGGGGCGAGCATTCCATGGTTCTTGCAATCTCCCAATTTGAAGTCACTGATTTTCAACATCATGATTTTTCGTAACTGCAGTCCAATTGTGTGTATTCCCTTTGGGAGGTATGTAGTAATCAAGGTGTAGTCGAAGTCACTCGGGAAACTGTCACGACTCACTGCGCTACCCAGAGGCGGGATATAGTCAGGCAGGATAGAAGGGATGAGCTTCACATTCACCAAGTCATCATGATGCTTGGTTCGTTTCTATGTCACAGCTTGGGATGGTCCAGATCCACGAGCAGTCGATGGGGATTCTTGCACTCCTCTTGTCGACGAGTCTTGGGCTTCTGTAGACATGAACTTCTTAGTTATGAAGTCTATGAGGATCTCTTCGATGGATTTCTCTACTTCGTTGAAGTCACTTGACATGCACACTCGAGATCATGTATCTCAGGTCAGTGATCAAATACTCAATGTAACATAATGGGTGGCAAGGTCTCAAATAGGTACAACGCGAAAGAAACTAGTTCTCTATGGGATCCACTAATTACAATTGGCAAAAGTGTTCTCGGTGCAACGCTCGACAGGATAAATAGACAACGTCGTAACAGACTCCTCCAATGGGCATGAATGCCTCAATCAAAGCAATTCCATTCGTTATGGCACGGTCCCAATGGTCTAATGGTGATCTTTCTAGCCATAACTATGGTTCAAGCCATTATGGAGTGTCGGGGTAATGGTCAGGACGCCTCCAACGATCATATTGCTTCACCGTGGAAAAGTGCCAATCATCGTTGTTCTGATATCCCAATGAAGTTCCATTTTTTGCAAACCTTCATTCTATGAGCTTTCTGGCTTCTTGCCGAGCTTTCTAGCATTCTTTCCTGAAATCTGAGTCACTGGTTTCCTCTTTCCATTATTGTTCTTATCTCATCTTGGCATAGTAACTTCTCACTGTGGAGTGTCTTTCATAGGGTTCGAGGGTAATACTTCTTCTCTTTCTGGGGTAGGTTCTCTACTCTCTTATACACATAGGTGTTTCCAATCTTCTTGTGTTCTTTCAACTTCGATGTCTAGATCTCTGGTCCTTAGTAGGTTCGACTGGTCCTCTTGTTCTTCCAGTAAGTGCGCTATTCTCTTAGCCATGAAATCTCTTAGTTCTTGCTTTTTATGTTCTAGATCTTCCTCTTCTTGTTTCCTTCGTATCTGATCTTTCTCAACCCAGTTTTTTCCTAGAAAAATAACAAATGGGGCACTATTCTCAACAAATTTAACGATCTCAAATTCTTCTTTTTTTGAAGTGCCATGAGCACTCATAGATTTCTGGGTAAGTCATCCACATAGGGTTATAAGCTTTTTTCTAAATAATCCTATTCCTCCTAATGAAGGGCCCATAATAGTTTTTCCCAAAATTTCCCAAGTTCTTTCTATCATGATATTCACTCGTGTTTCCTCATCCAAAACACAGTCTATGTCGAAGTCTCCTATTCTTGTTTCGATACATTCCTTCGCGTTTAATATCTCTGATAAGTTGATATCTCTGTGATCATTCGGGGTTTCTTTCATCTATAATAATACAGTCTCTGATTCTTTCTAGGGTTCTATCATATCCTTAGTCTCTTGATCTGTCTCATGGTTTTCTTGTCTCATATTCATGTTTTCAACTCTAGCAATCATTCTAGGGCAATCCAAAATTTCATGGTCCATAGCTTTGCAGCAAAGACAACTAATACCTCTACCAGGGAATTCCTTAGCAAGATGTCTCAGTCTTCTGCGACTATAGCAAAGATTTAATCCTCTCTTTCTTTTAAATGATCCCCAACCTTTCACGTACTGCACACTGGAATCACACTAACTAACCTGCAAAAAATTCTTTCTAGGAACCTGCATCCATTTGTTAGTCCAAAAATTCTTTCTATGCATAGTAATAACATAGCTTTCACTATTTTTATCATATCTATTCATATCCAATCTTCTTTCTTCTAGATGTTCCCTAGTTTTCAGACTAGGACAAAATCTATCAAACATACCTAGATCCATTATTTTGAAACAAAAATTTTCACTTATCTTACCTTTCTCAGAGCATAAAGCTTTAAGATCTTACCTCTTTTCTTCAGATATGATTTCTTTCTTAGAACAGAGCTTTGCAGTCAAGTAGAATACTGCGCACTAAAGAAACAAATCTACGCACAGAGATTTCTTTTTTCTTCAGTTCCTAGAAATCACAGTTTCAGGTCTCGACAATGGAACCATTTGTTGGCACAGGGGCAGACCTAGGGTTGAACGCTTCAACAATGCACCAACAAAAACCTAACTACTGGCCCTTTCCGCAACACCTTTGAAGCAGATGAAGTTGCACCCGAGGTATAGGCAAGGGTGGTTGCAGGACTCAAGTGTCTACAACCTATATGGGACACAGATCTGTGATTAAAACACTTAATAGAGCACTTAGCAATTAATATTCATCAGTGTTTAACCCTTATTCACATCGCAAGTTGAAATCCTAGTTACAGAGCAACGCAGTATTCAACAAGATATAATACATCCAAGCACCTAACATATATAATTATATCAGATCTAGCATTCACTCACATTACTAAGCACTAAGCTGCTATATCAAATGCATATAACATATATCATTGCACTAATCATACATCACATCAATAACATAACAACTATAATGCACAGGCAACCACAACACAGGAGAATATGTGGTTCACCCTAGTGTGGGGCTACGCCCACTAAATCTTCTCTTATTTAATGTCTTCTTTCAATCTTCTAAAAGCACAGAACCACAAGAACCCACTCTGCATAGGACAAGAGATCTGTTTGCACCTTTCCAGATCCTCCAGTTCCCCAAGCTAGGTTCAAGTAAAAAGCCTTCTTACAATCTGCACACAGGCTTCTTACTATCACTTGCACTTAGCTCTGTAATTTCTTAACACATAGTATGCATGAAGAATCCATAATTGTTTGCAATTAGCTCACCAACTACATTACACGATCTCCACTTCGCCTTCAACCAGCCCATCGAAGTCCCAAAAATGGTCAAACGTGACCAAGGTTCTCCAAAACATGGTCAAGGGCCAATATATGAATATTCTTCAAGGTAAAAGTTTTTAAACTTTTCCAAATGACATGTTTTCCTCTTCTAACAAGTATTAGAGGATGTCCCATGTGTTCTTATGATGTCATCCGCAATGCAACACATGCGATGCAAAAATATGAATTTTGTGACACTTGCGACAAAAAGTGCGACACTTGCGACACTTGCAACAATGAAAATGAGACATTATCAAAGTGAGGATTTTTGACGTGTAACATATTTCCCCCCAAAGTGCGAGGTAAGAAGACAAAAACTAATGACTAAAGTGCTTTGTAGACTTTCGAAGCAAGGGTATGGAGTTGGAGAACCCGGTAGAAGATGCAAACAACCATCAAACAAATGTTATGATATGTTTCAAACCCAAGGCATACATACCTATGCTTGAGTGATAAAGGACTTTAAGGTATGGCCGCCACCAAATACATTGTGGATCCATAATCATATTGACTTAAGGGTATAGCCACCAAAGATACAACGTGGATCTATACTTCCATGAAATGAAATGATTGTAGCTACGAGAAATACACAGTGGATATGTGAGATGACAAAACATAGCCACAGACCAATACAAAGTGGATCTATGTGACATTGTATATATCAATATGCTCAAATGATCTCCTTTCATAGC
>JASDQU010298771.1:0-13989 GCA_032191745.1 Picea mariana
ATCCTTGGTCTCTGACCTTGGTGGATAAGACCCCAGGGAAAGTCCTGGGGCTACTTGATCTTTAATCAAGTACTTGATGGTACATGACCTTCCTTGAAGAAGGACATAACCACAAGAGCGATAAGTCCCATATGCAGTGATGATAAAGTAATAGGTTCACCATGTGATATGAAGGAATGAGTAATGCCACCTTGCAAACCCTCCTTTACCCTTGTATGATTGGTTTGGGGCTTTGTTGTTTTGTTAAGGGGTAATGTTTTAAAGTTAAATATTAAATATTAGTGTCACATGTTTAAATTCCAAATTTAAACATGTGACCTTTTAATTAAACTTAACTTGCCCTAACCCTAACCTAAACCTATATATTAAACCCAACCCCTCACCTTTCACTTACACATCTATCATTCTGATGTTCTAGCGCTGAGCTCTCTCTCTAGCCTGCAGCCTCTTTGTATCTTCTGTGGGAGCGGCCTCTTCTTTCCTGTGAGTAACCAACCAGCACCGTCCTCTTCCATTACTTGTTGCTGCTGTAGGGTTCGTGGGTGACTGTGACTTCATTGGAGGACATTTTGGTGTAGCCTCTCCTTTAGTCTGCTGAAGGGTTTGTAAAAGGCTACGGCCTCCCTCTTGCTGGTGACGTCCCTTGTAGCTGCAGCCTCCTTTAAGTCTAGTGTAGATTATAAAAGGGTGCGGCCTCCTTTGCTGTTTGATCCTCTTAGCAGCGGCCTGTCATTCCTCCCTTTGCTGGACTGGTTGAACTTTGGTGCGGCCCCCCTTCCTGCTGCTTGTCATGACTGTAGTTTGCAGCCCCTTATCCGCTGTAGCAGAGTGGTTAAGCTTTGAGGCAGTAGCCACTACTCTGCTCTCTTGTGTGAGGTCCCTAGGGTGTGGCCCTCCTTGTTGCTTTGTGTGCATCAGGTGTTATTCTTAACACTGCAGTGTGTGATAAGTTTGGGGCTGCAACTTTTTGTATGCTATCTGAAGTACTATGACAGTGGCCTTCTATTTCTGCTATGTGATGTGTAAGTCTTTCCCTTTACTGTGTTGAAACCCTAAAGAGTACTACTTCCTATCTCCTGCAGAAATCCTTTGATACTGCCTTCTTGTGTAAGGGTTTGATGTTTTTCATCTGGTTGAGGGTTTGATCTTGTGAGGGTTTCTAGTACTTTTTGTGGCAAGAAAATTCCTTCATACCTTGGCAAGAGATCCATGGTAGATCTATTGAACTGAACCTTTGTCTGAGCATAACAAAAGGGTTCTACACCTCTCAGTGTTATTGTTCTTACGTCAGAGGTAAGGCTACTGTGCCAGGTAAGTTTGCTTCCTACTTATCTTCTTTGATTTGGATCTGATCTGATTACAGAATTGTTTAACATAGTAAGCTTTGTATAGATCTGAAGATATGTTTATTGAGAATGATTAATCAGAGTTTTAGATCTGAGATCTTGGTTAAAACATGTAGATCTACTATTGTGTATATCAGATCTGACTACTGTTACATTAAATCTGAGTTATCTTGGTTAAAACATATAGATCTACTATTGTGTATATCAGATCTGACTACTGTTACATTAGATCTGAGTTATCTTGGTTAAAACATATAGATCTACTATTGTGTATACCAGATCTGACTACTGTTACATTAGATCTGAGTTTGCATTCATGTTAGAACATAGTTCCTTGTATATATGTATTGCTGTCCTTCACAGATCTACATGTTGGGTGTTCTATCTCTGTTTGAGTTACAGATTTAGTTGCTTTAGTCATTGAAATTTAAAAGATACTACTGTTCTGCAATTTACCCTAAAATTAACAAGTCTCCAACATGTGGATGACAAACCAAAAATATTATTTTATGAGAGGGTCAAACAAGCCGTTTTAATGAAAAACTATATAAGGCTAGCCCCTCCTCTCATTCAAGTTGTTGAAGTTTTGTGAGATCATAATGCCATCATTTTGAACTTTATCTCTTGTGTACTTGTGGATCGATTTTCTCTATGTTTGTGTTTTTTGGCTAAGGCTTCTTGTGCTTTACTGGAGATTGCTATTTGGTATTTGCAAGAGTTACTATATCGATCCATTGAGGGGCTACATAATCACGTGGAGGAAGGGAATTAGACTCTTCGTCTCTTTTTCTTCCTTTTGGGGCTTAGTGGTGTAGACCCATGTGTTGGACCAACTTCCTTGGAAGTAGCTCCAACCCGAGTAAGTTCTCACTCTGACCAAAGTTGATCTCGTGATATGGAAACCACCCTTTAAAGATCTTTCCTAGCAAGCCCGAAGAAGCAAGAAGCAATCTATCTTGATAACTAGTATTGGGGGCAATTAGTCCTTCAACTCCAAACCCAATATCTAGGCATCTTCCAAAGTTAACTTAATACAAGTTGTGCTCGTGATTCATCAAACCAAGAGGACAAGAAAAAAAACTCACCTTCTTCAACCATTTTATTCAAAATCTAAAATCTCCTTTTCTTTTTGCTTTTCTATAATATAAAAACACAAAAAAATCTTACCCTAGCTTTGCACTTTAACTTTTTTATCTTACAAACTAGTAGATATATTGGGGGTTTTGTTTTAGAGGACTCCCTCTACCCCAAGGATATTTTACCCTTGGATTTTGTGCTTCATTTATTGTATTTATAAGGGTTCTGTTAAGGAAAGTGTGCAGGTCTGCAATATTACCGCAAGTTTATACTTAGATCCGCACTCCTTTCTCTCATACGAAGGGACAATCAAATCTGATGTAACAGGACAAGAAGGAAATACTTCATTCCCATCTACTTATCAAGAGGTACAACAAGTAATAACTTCTGGAAATTGGTAAGGGTGTTTATTTCATCCATTTATGCTTGTTTATTGTCTTATATATTAATATTTGGGTGAGTTTAGCTTGTTGGTCTGAGTTTCCTTTTCAGTTCATTATCATAAACCAGCAAGGGTTATTTGAATAATTTAACTCCTACCTTCACCTAGTGTTTTTCATAGGCATTGGTCTATTGATCCTTGTGGTGAAGTGTTGTTTAGGGAAGCCTCCCAAAGTCCATTAATGTAGGAGTTTGGCTCAAACAGGGAACAGGCAGGTGTTGTGGTGACATTTGGACACCTACCTTTGTGGTACCACCCTAGCAACCCGAGGACCTTGACGAGTGGCTAGTTTGGTTGGTAACAATGTCTATACCTAAGATAAGCTTTCCACCTTTGGGAAGCTATGGAATGATTTCATCCAAGAGGAGACAAAATAGGATACTATTGGACATATAGAGGAGGAAGAGCACAATCTTGCCCTCATCAATAGGATGAAGAAGGGTATTAAGAAAGGAGAACCTGAGAAGGATCGGAAAGGAAAGAAAGGGGATTCAGGTTCTTCAAATCGAGCAAAAAGGACTTCATCCAATCAATTGTTTCAAGTGTCAAAAGCTTGGCCACTATGCTTCTCAATGTATTAAAAATCGATCTGTTCAAACTTAGACTCAGCCAAGTTGACTGAGCAAACCCTAAACCAGTCTGACTCGGCCAATCTAGTGACTCGGTCGACCAGTTTGGTATTGAACCGGCCGAGTCAATGCTTGACTCGGCCCGTTCGGTACCAAACCGGTCAACTCGGTCAAGTCCATACCTACTCGACCGAGTCAAACCCTCTAACCCACCGTACAGCCTGTAGGTGAAAAAGTTGATTTTTTATTAAATTTTGGTTTCTAAAACCCTAAAAGAACCCTCCTAAACTCTAAATGAACAGTATAAAGATAGTTTTTCCCCCTCTATTTGCCTCACACTTCTCTCATTGAGCATTTGTAAGCATTTGGAGATTTGGAGCAACATTGAAGAACAATGACTTGAATTTTAGAGTGACATTGGAGTTGGTTCGGTAGTGATCTTAGGTTGTTTTTGGTATACAATATACAATATGTTAAATGATAAATGTGCTCCTAGGTTTTCCTCTCATTAAATTACAAATCTGAAATCAATCTTTAAAGTTTTGTCTTTCAGCCTTCTACGAGTTTGAAGTATGAACTTTTCATATCAAGAATTTAAGATGGGGTTTGCTTCTTGCAATGTTGCATATTTGAATTTGCAAATTGAAATTTTACCATGGTTGTCACCCCAAGAGTCAAAGACCCTACATGGATCCATGTTGATCTTGTAGATGAGGAGATTTATTGCAAATATTGCAAGAAATGCATAAAGGNNNTAGAGGAGATTGGACAGATTCGATTGGAATTGGAAAATCAGCTTGCAAAATTTGAAGAAGACAAGGTAGGCAAAAGGAGATGCTTGTAGCATGTTTTTCAGACTCTAAAGCCTAGACTCTGAAGGCCATTTAGAGGCTAGAGCCTCATTGATTATGTATGTTTTTGTTGATATGTGTTATTGTTATCATGTTATGTTACCAGACTCTAAATCCTATACTTTGGAGACCATTTAGAGGCTAGAGTCTCATTGAGTATGTGTTTTGTTGTTGATAGGTGTTACCGTTATCATGTTATGTATTGCATTTTGTGCCATTTTGAAACTTTATGATATATTCACCTTTACTTGGAAGTTGGTATATGGCATATGCATGAGCAGAACTTGCATATTTTGTGACTTGTCTCGACTCTCTATTGATTTGGAATCTTTACAATATATTATTTTTAATAAATTTAAATATTTTTTGTATTTTTTAGTAAAACAAAATCAATGAAATCAAATCAATCCAAGTCAATCCCTAGTCCAAGTCCGAGTCGGAGTTGACCCCCAACTGATTCTGAGGCAGAGTCTGAGTCTTAAAACATTGTTCTCAATCTCCGAAGACAAATAAGGGGAAGGGCAATCCAAAATGGTAGAAGCATTTTGCAGGGAGTGCAGAAGCCTCTACCGAAGTGGATGAGCTTGCATCCAAGTTTGAGACAGCTTTCTCCATGGTCTCATGCCTTTCATATAACATAGTGCCTGGTGTCAGATGGTATGTGGACAATGGAGCATCTAGACATATGACCTTCAACAAGAAGGGATTTAGTAGACTTTAGGAGCAAGAGGCATGCATACAAGTAGAGCTTGGTGATGATGCCACATATCCAGTAGCAAGAGTGGGATCCATCTCATTTTGGATGCCCTCAAGTGATATTCTTGAGATCAAGGATCTTTTATATGTACCTGGTTTGTCTAAGAATTTACTTTCAGTTTCAATGATGATAAACGTAGGATGTATTATTGAGTTTAATGATCAACAAGTAATCATCTGGAGAAGATGCCCAAATATTGATCAAGTTTTGACAAGAGGTATTCAAGAGGGTGGTCTATATAGGTTGCTGGAAAATCTAGTGAGAGCCCTAGTGCATGACAGTGACAACTTGTGTGAGCTTTGCCACAAGAGGCTCAATCACTACACTATAGTGCATTGTTGATCTTGAAGGACATGGTGCACAGATTGTCGAATTTCAAGATCAAGAAGACGGGGATGTGCAATGGTTGTACGCTCGGCAAGCATGCTAAGACTACTTTCCTAAGCAATGAGCATAGGTCAAGAGAGATTCTTGACCCAATACATTCAAACATATGTGGACCCACGACTTCAGCTTCACTATCAGGTAACATTTATCATGTTTCATTTATTGTGATTTCTCTCGGAAGACCTAGATCTACTGCATGAAGACCAAGGATGAGGTCTTCAGGAAGTTTAAAGAGTTTAAAGCTCTTGTAGAAAATTAAACAAGTAAGAAGATTAAAGTGTTGAGATCAAATAATGGAGGAGAGTATACCTCCAAGGAGTTTCACACTTTTTGCAAGGAAGCAAGGATCAAGTGGGAATTAACAATGCCTTACAACCCGCAGCAAAATGGGCCTTGGGGTTGTGGAAAAGAAGAATAGGTCTATCATAGAGACTGCCAAGGCAATGTTCCATGACCTAGATCTGCCCATGTATCTTTGGGTAGAAGCATGTTGCACAACAATGTACATTCTGAACAGGTGTCCTCACAAGATATGTAAGGACAAGACACCATTAGAAGCTTTTACAAGTGAGAAACCACATGTATCACATTTCCATGTGTTTGGTTGCCCTATATATATTCATATTCCTAAGGAGAAAAGGACTTAGTTGGAAACCTCTAGTTTGAAGGGTATCCTTGTGGAATACAACGGGACTTCTAAGGCCTACAAAATCTACATTCTGTCTCAGTGGGAGATAGTTGTAAGCCAAGTCATCACATTTGACGAGGCTGCAGGAACCTCTAAGTCTCAAGAGCCTCCAATAGAGATTGAGAAGGCTGAGAAGCTTGATGCCCCAAAAGTTGATCCACAGATTCTAGGTAAATCAGAGTTGGATCAGTCAAGTACCAATACAAGTACAGAGACAATTTTAACACCCATTATAACTAAAAGGCCGAGGTGGCTGACACAGACATGATAGAAGGCAAAGGAGCAAGTTGGTGCTCCAAAGACTTCTTTTCGGGTAAGCCATCCTGAAGTTTCCCAATTATGTTGCATTGATGTCTTTCATTATTGAAGCAAAGCCTTCTAATTATGACAAGGCAGTGAGTGAGCAGGTATGGTAGGATGCCATGGTGGAGGAGTACAACTCCATCATCACGAATGATGTGTGGGAGATAGTGTTGAGACCAAAGGAAAAATACATGGTTGATCATAGGTGGTTGTACAACCTGAAGCATACAGTTGAGGCACGTAGAGAAGTACAAGGCTCGGTTTGTAACTAGAGTATTCTCTCAAAGAGAGAAAGTTGACTATGAGGAGACCTTTGCTCTAGTTGGCAAGTATACTTATATTAGAATTATCATGTCTTTAGCATCATTTATATCAGATGGATGTAAAGGCAGCCTTCCTCAATGATGTAGTTGAAGAAGAGATATACATTAATCAGTGGAGAGGGTTTGAGGTGCATGGGCAAGATACCCATGTGTGAATGTTGAAGAAAGTCCATTATGGTCTGAAGAAACCAGTGCATGCTTGGTACTGCAAAATCGATGAGTAACTATTAGGTTTGAGCTTCACCAAAACCTCTACAAATCCTAATCTTTATTATTTATTTGACAGATCTGATCTACTTGTTTTGGTCCTATATGTAGATGACCTGATACTTATAGGGAGTTTTGAGAAGCTCAATACAGGGTGCAAAGCAAAGTTGGCATGAGAATTCCAGATGAAGGACATTGGACTGATGCACTATCTCTTGGGTCTAGAGGTGTGGTAGAGTCCAAGTGAGATGTTGCTCAGACAGGGTAAGTATGCAATTGAGATTCTGAAGAGATTTCAGATGATGGACTATAATCCCTCAGCTACTCCCATGGCACCAAATCTGAAGTTGCATGCTGATTTAGATTGAGATTTGATAGATCCTTTAGTGTATAGATCTGGTTAATACTAGACCTGATATATGTTTTTCCGTGAACAACTTGAGCCAATAAATGGTTGAGCCAAGGCAGATTCACTAGGTTGCTACAAAAGATGTGCTCTATTACTTGAAGGGCACAGTGAATTATGGTCTGACATATGCAGAAAGTTCAAGATGTTCAGAGAGAGACTGGGATTGGTGGAGAACACTTTCCTTGCTAAGAGGGGGTGTTAGATTTTACTTGTTTATCATGGTTAGTCTTCCCCACTACACCAAGGCACACACAATAGCCACTCCATATAGCAGCAGGTCCGTGCAGTAGTCTGTCTGGGTTTCTGCGAAGCTGCAGAGCAGGAGGGATGCACAGTTATGTAGGGAAGGAGAGGGTGCATGCATGCATGTGCAAAACTTAGTTTATTTCCTGTTTTGTCCCCTTCAGTTCACTTTTGTTTCAGATTTAGTAATTGCCAGTTCAGTTCAGTTTTCTATTTCAGTTCAATTCAATTAAACACATGCATGATCTATCCTTTGAGAAGAGTGCAGATCCCCAGGTAGTTGGTGCATATGCATGAAGAGCTGAGTGAGGGCACAGATCCCAAGAAGTGTGCATGCATAAATGCCAGTCATCCTTCAGTAGGGGCATGTTAACTTAGGCACTGTTATCCATTCAAGAGGGCGCACTAACAATATTAAGGGTTAGGGTTTGACTCTGTCAATTGAGAGCACTTCTTAGATGTGTCCAGTTACATTGTACCATCTCTCTTCTTTCTAGTCTATAAAGGAGAAGCAAGGCACAACACTGTGGTGGGTCAAGACATCAAGTTTTTGAGCTATAGCATTTTAGGTTACTGTTTTAAGATTTAATAAAAAAAATGGCGATGCTCTTTTGAGAGTTCAGATCTGTGTATTTTCTGTTCATATTATCAGATGTATGCCTTTGTAGGTTAACCTACTCTGTAGCTGTTATCTTTATTGGTGTTTTCGGGTTTCAGCTATCTAGAATTTAGGTTAAATTCCTGAATGCAGAATCTGCTTACCATGGTCTGATTTCTGACACACTTGAGTCAAGAAGGATTGTAAGAAAGAAGTCCTAGGCACAACCTTTGCACTACCACCCAAATTTATGTTCTACCTCTTAATGAAGATATACAAATTTGTGCCTACATTTTGTGATCACCATGCACTTGGCATATTTTGTTTTAATCTGTTGTTCTTGATGTATCTACGTAGATGTCCCTTGATACGCACATGGCATCTCTTGTTTTAATTTATTGTTCTTGATATATATATATATATATATATATATGTGTGTGTGTGTGTGTGTGTGTGTGTGTGTGTGTGTGAATGTAACAAATAGATTTACCACCACAGTGTATCTTTCTAAACTTAATACTCTCTGTAAAAGTCAGCGTTTTGTTTAAACACCTTCAATTTAAACTACTTATGTTTCAAGATTCATTTTTTGTCACATACAAAAATTTATATTTGTTACTCTTTTCACACAGTCCCTTTTAAAGAATAAAATGGATGAAAACCTCCACATGTCAAAACAAACTAATAACACACACACAATAAAACATATATACTTTTCTCTTTCACAAACACACCCAAAGCAAGACTTCCAGTTTTGGTGTTTCTTTGACCTAGAAAACCTAAAAATTAAATAACATATTACACATTTACAAAAGTGAACTAAAATATAAAATTTAGATATCATGTTTCACATTTGTAAAAGGGCAGTTTCAGCATTTCACCTTTCCATTACAAGAGAAGTTGACCTAGTGTACAAAAACTGCTACTTTCTAAAGCCAAGATGTTCAAAAGAGTAAGATTTCTTGTGCTGACCATCTGCATTCAAAACATTATGTATATGTCCTTATGAAATGCTATCCATTATTTTATTTTATTTTCTGCATAATGCATTTACTGAGGTAACCCACTGGGCACTTCCCCTCATTCCGAGGATGGTACCCACGGTAAACCAGAATCTGTAGAAGCTTGAAGCTTCGTCATGGCACTTATGAGAACAGAACCTGGGTGGGGAGGATAACACTCCATCACACAACCACTCAGACTAGACCCAATTGACGAAACATTATGCCTCATATTCCTGAATCAACTAAATAAAAACATATTTATCCCTCCCTCTGGATACTAAATTGGCAAGTTTTATCCTGCTCCAGAAAATGAAAATGTTACTTTCTTTCCAATATATTCTACCATGTGGTAGTCAATTTTATGGGCCAAGTAAATAGTGATATTTAATTTACCTAGCACCAAAGAAGCATATAAAGGAGATAAACCAATCGATAAAGAAAATAAACCATCATTAAATTTGTTGGTGAAACAAATAAGAAAAACCAAAGAACAATGAAGATGTCATTCTGCAAGCATGCACACGTCAATTAAGAAATATGGCAATTGACAAGGTAAATTAAAATTATTTTGGTTCAGACAGGATGAACAAGAAATGAGTATAATCAATGTAACATACAAAGGCCAAGAACCTCGGA
The DNA here is from genome assembly GCA_032191745.1 of Picea mariana. Classification (NCBI taxonomy): domain Eukaryota; kingdom Viridiplantae; phylum Streptophyta; class Pinopsida; order Pinales; family Pinaceae; genus Picea; species Picea mariana. The sequence goes on from JASDQU010298771.1 coordinate 9,841, forward strand.
TAAATAACATGCAAAATGGAAACATTCACTGAGCTATATGAGAGATTAATTAAAAGAAAGGCTGGCGAAAAAGACAAATATCAAGAGGCTATGCGTAATTCAATAAATCAATAGAAGACATAAGATAGTGTGCTACATTGTTTAAAAGCATATTAAATTAAAGTGCACAACCATAAAATAATATTTAGCAGACATTGTATATAACAAAGCTGCTCTTGATCCACAGAAAAAGAGAAAGCTGCTCTTGATGCAATGATAAATTAAGAGAAAGGAATACTGTGTCCAATGTGAATAATATAAACAAAAAGAGTCAATAAAATAGCAGACTGTGAAATTGAAATTATATTATATTATATCCACAAATACCAAAGGTGGTCGATGGAACTTGACAATACAAGTAATAATAGCATGTGAGGAGTACATATGGAAACTCCTAGGTAAAATTAAGGATGCCAGGTGACCGACCTTGTTTGGTACTTATATTGATGAGCTACAGGCCTAGTTCAGGGAGCGCACACATGCAAATTATGGCTGTCTTCTACATCAAGTTCACATTGCTACTCTCTTGTATGCAGATGATGGTGTCCTCTCGCCATCATCCCCAAGTGTTTACAGCAGCAGGTAGATGCCCCTGCTCATTTCTGTGACCACAGCTAGTTGATGGTGAACCTTAACAAGACTAAGGTCATGGTCTTCACTGTATCTAAAAATGTCATATCAGATCTTCGTTTCTTTTTAAAAGGGATGCGAGATCAAGATCACTACATCTTACAATTATTTGGGAGTCCATTTCACAAGCCCCAAAATTTAGTTCGACCCTTGCTACCCAACCCCAGCTTAGCAAGGGGTATGGGTTTCTTTCTAGGCTAGAGTGCCAGTGCTTCAACACCCACTTTCAGGACATCTCGACTAAGATGCATCTTTTTGACATGATCATGAAGTTGACCGTTCTCCATGGGATGGAGATATAGGGCCCTAGTTTTCTAACTGATGATTGCGTTCACATTGAGCGATTTCAATCCCTCATGTTGTAGCAGATGATATGTGTTAGAAATAGGGAAACGCANGACTAAGATGCATCTTTTTGACATGATCATGAAGTTGACCGTTCTCCATGGGATGGAGATATAGGGCCCTAGTTTTCTAACTGATGATTGCGTTCACATTGAGCGATTTCAATCCCTCATGTTGTAGCAGATGATATGTGTTAGAAATAGGGAAACGAACAGAAAATATACTTAAAAAAAATTTCTGTTAGCTAGATCAGCAAGAACATTGTAGATCTAAATTAAAACTCGATCAGAGATGTGTAAGAAAAACAGTAGGTCTGAAATATTACCGTTAGATCTGAACTATAAAATATTTCTGAATATGCAGAGTGATAAATCTAAACTTAAACAAATATTTCTGAGTAATGCAAATCAATAGATCTGAGCCTATAGATCTAGGGCATTAAATATTTCAAACAGTAGATCTAAATATTTCTGAGTAATGTACACTAGTAGATCTGATCCTATAGATCTAGAACATTAAGCAATTCAAATAGTAGATCTGAACTTAAGCAAATAGATAAAACTGAAATAGTAAACTTATCTCTGAAGATTACCTCTGTGTAATGAAGAAAAGCTTGACACACATGTGAAATGTTAAGCCTCTGAAGTTATGCTTAGATATAGTCTTGGACTCATAGATCAACCACTAAGGGTTAGATCTCCATAGAAGAGAATATAGGACTGTTTGCCACCATAGAAAAACCTCAAAAAATGTCAACAAAACCCCAAACAGATTTCTGGAAGTAAACACTTGTGACAGCAAGAGAGGGACAGTCTGGAGGTTACAGATCCACTCAAAAGGAGGACGGCTACCTACTGAAAAGGGGCTAGAAGCTCAACAAGATAGTCGCAGCCTTCATGGGTATCAGAGCTGCACAGAGTAGGGGACGGCAGCCTCTAGAAGAGGGTCCGCTACTTAGAATAGGGTCGGCAGCTTGAAGACTGATGAGTGGAGGGTGGCCGGCAGCATCTAGTAAGGCAGAAGCAGATGAAGGATGGATCGGTAGCAGCAAACAACACAGATATGAATCACCCTCAGCTTAATATCTAATCAAACCCTTAACTCAGCATAAAGATCTCTTTCCAGCACAAGGGATGGAAGCCGAACTGAACAGAAGGGAGGCCGCAGCACTTAAAAAATCTTAGAGCAATCCACCACACAGCATAGAAGAGTGAGTGAGTGAATAGAAAAATGAGGGAAAGGGTTCTATTTATAGTTTTAAGCTAGGGCTTAGGGTAATAAAAATATAATTAATATAATGACATATTAATTAATATAAATATTAATTTAATATTTCTATTTTAATCTTATTAAGTCCTAAAAACAAAAATACACACCCCACTCAAACCCAAACTCAAAAACCAAAGGGTGAAGAACAAACAAGGGGTTAAGAGCGGGCAAAGGGGTTTTCTTAGCGACAACACATGTCTATATGATTTTCAAGGTGACCAATTAACTTTATCATGACTGCATAAGGGGTACATCACACAATGTGGTCATGCTCATCTTCATAGTCTCTCCTAGGTCCTGTGGACCATCCTGGGAGAGAGAAAGAGGATCACACACCAACACATCTTGGTATTATGCCAAGATCTACCTGATCAAAGACCAGGTTGCCCCAGAACACATCTGGGGTCTTATCCACCAAGATACAAGACCAAGGATCAACCCATGCTTTAGGCATGGGTACTAAGAACACATCCAGGGGCCCTAGACATATCTAGGGACTTATACTGCTTGGTCCTAGACCAAGAACCCCACTCATCTACTGGGGGGCCTCACAAAAGTCTTTTTCCATGGCTCTAACTGCTTGGTTCCAGACCAAGAACCCCAGGAGTGTACTGGGGCCCTAGTCCACAACTAGGGTCTTATGCCATCCTCCAGGGAGAATGGCTCTTGCAGCTGCATTAAATTCAACACTCCCTCTCACCAAGAGCGGCATTCTCAGCAACACCAAGCTTGTCTCAAAAGTACACAAACATTGTCAAGGACAGCGGCTTGGTCAAAATATCTATCATTTGTTCTATCGTCGGAACATACTGGATACTGAGAATGTTCTTCTGCACTATGTCCCAAACATAGTGATATCTCATCTCAATGTGCTTCGACCTGTCGTGAAACACCGGATTCTCAGAGAGCTTTATACAGCTCTGATTGTCATAGTGGATGACTGTGGGTTCTAGTTCTGCACTGAACAAGTCTGAAAGTAGCTTCCTGAGCCACACTGCTTCTCTGCTAGCAGCACTTGCAGCGATGTATTATGCTTCTGCAGTGCTCTGGGCTATGGAGCCATGTTTCCTGCTGGACCAAGAAATCATCGTTGAACCCAAACTGAAGCAAAATCCGAAAGTGCTCTTCCGATCCACTGTTCTGCCCATCCAATCTGAATTTGTAAATCCATGAAGCATTACACCTCCACTGGAAGTGTATCCGAGACCATAGGCTATAGTCCCCCGAACATATCTCAGAATATGTTTAACAGCAACCATATGTATATGCTTTGGTTCACACATGAACTGGCTGAGGCCATTTACCGCATAACAAATGTCCGGTCTAGTATGTATGAGGTACATCAATGACCCAATGATCTGTCGATATAAGGTGGGGTCTTTTGGATCTGAACCTATAACCTGATCTTGTAGTTTCTTTAGGTTAGAGATCATTGGTGTGGACATGGACTTACAGTCCATCATGCCAAATCTACGCAGCACATCAACTACATATTTTCTCTGTGAGAGAAAGATCTCACCTGGTTTCTGCCACACCTCCAAGCCCAAGAAATAATGCATGAGCCCCAAGTCTTTCATTTCAAATTCTGAGGAAAGCTCCCTCTTAGTCTAAGCTATCAAGTTTTTCTCTCCAGTGAGGAACAAATTATCCACATATAAGACTAAGATAACTGGATGATTTTGTACAACCTTTATATAAAGATTGGGATCTGCTATGCTCTTAGTGTTCGACAACACAGGTATTCCAACAGAGGACGAACACCTTCAGTAACCACTCACATAACCAGATCAAAGATCAACACACCGATGTTTTCACGTGGTAAAACCCCTACGGGGAAACATCCACAACCCCAGCCAACGCGGCCAC